>RDPX01000005.1:466397-486894 GCA_003991215.1 Morbakka virulenta | reverse complement strand
TTATTATTTTTATTATTATTATTATTATTATTATTATTATTATTATTATTATTATTATTATGATTAAGAGTTGGGCATCCCTGATGTCTTG
Organism: Morbakka virulenta; assembly: GCA_003991215.1. Classification (NCBI taxonomy): domain Eukaryota; kingdom Metazoa; phylum Cnidaria; class Cubozoa; order Carybdeida; family Carukiidae; genus Morbakka; species Morbakka virulenta. The sequence goes on along the minus strand of RDPX01000005.1, from coordinate 486,803 downwards.
GGTGGACTCCAAACATCTACCATCATTGGAACTACCAACATATTGAGGAAGGTGCTTAACCTCTAAAGCTACTGGTCGGTAGCCGGGGTTAAGTTTTCTCGTCCGGCAGGTGAATACCATCTCCCTGTGCGGGTTGTCATGCTGGACATGAACTTTGTTTATTATTATTATTATTATTAGTATTATTATTGATGGATAGATCACAGTCTGGTGAAATTGACTGGCAATCACTTCAACATCCGAATAGACTCTATTCTGAGATGTTGAGTGTCTTGCGTAGTATATGGGACTTGCCCAGCCTTCTACGCTCAGTTCCAGTAGTATACTTATCGATCTGTGCTTGGTTTCCCACAGCAGATCGCGGTCCTTGTTTGTCCGCGCGACGACCGATGCGGCATGTATTTTCTGTAGTTACATTCATCATACTTTTGAGTGATTCTCTGTATCTGAGACGACGAGCTGATGGGAACCTCGACTACAGCCACTAGACCACCTAACGACACACCCTGGAGTGTGCCTTTCCCCGCAGTTTAAGGTGCGAGCACCAATGGGTCATTACTCACAGACACTCTACCCCAGGTGTCACTATCCTACTTAGCCCGCCTAACGATCCCATCAGCCCAGTACGAGGAACCGCCGGATACCATCCCGGTATTCACTGAGAACTACTCAGTGCTCGTCGTATTATTATTATTTTTTTTATTATTATTATTATCATCATCATCACCATCATCATCATCATCATCATCATCCTTTATCTAAACACAGCTTCCAGCTGGATGTTGATACCAAAGTCTAGACATCAAGTAACTCCCGGTCACTTCAGGTGTCCAGTACTTTCCTGAGTATTCTTCCTGTACAGAGTAGGCTTGCTTGTTGTATTTGTCCAATACTACAGTTGATATCCATACTCTTTAACCATTCTCTAAGCTTTGCATTAACAGTCCCTAATGCCCCAATAATAATTGGTATTATCTTTACGCTTTTACAATTCCAAATCTTCTTCCGTTCCCATTTCAAAGCTTGTTATCTCTCTAATTTGACTTCTTCAACTTCATTGATGTTCTTATTAAATGGGCAAGACACGTTTATTAGAAGGCACTCGTTTTTCTTGTCATGTACGGTAATAACTGGCTTATTGTGTTTCAGCTTTTTTATCCATCTGTATATTGAAGTCCCACAGTATTTTCACAAGATCATTTTCTGATACCTTCTCTGGTACATGGTCGTAAAATTTTGTGGCTGCCTGCAGATCATATTTCATACATAAATTCCAGTGAAGGATTTGCGTGACTTTATCACGTCTCCACTGCTTGTAGTACTTCTGCGTAAACTTCTTGCAACTTGATATTATATGAGCAACTGTTTCGTTCTCTTTTCCACACATCCTGCATTGTGGACTGATGTTTAGACCTTGTATATTAGCTTTCATGGCATTGGTTGGAAGCACTTGGTCTTGTGCACCCATAATAGTGCTCTCTGTCTCTTTTTTCAACGTTTCTTGCCTCAGCCATGCCCACGCCACTTTACTGCCTTGTTCAGCTACTATCTTTGTAAGCTGACCATGCATTGGTTTCTGATGATATGATTTTTTTCTCTCTTGCTGCACATACTTCATTGTTACTGTTTCATCCGCTCTCTTCAGTATTCCTTTGTCTATTACTGCTTGAAAAAGATTTTCTCGAGAGTTACTTGCATAAGCAAACAGACTTTCACTTACTACCTCAACGCAGTTCTCAACACTTATCAAACCTCTTCCCCTTTTCGTTTTTTAAAATAGAGTCGATCAACATCTGCCCGAGGGTGTAATGCCCTGTAATGCCCTGTAATGCCCTGTTGTTGTTATTATTATTGATGCCACAATGATTTAGCATTGACAATATTGAAATGACCAAAAATTTAAACTTAAACCAAGTGTATTTGTGGTTCCTCAGAACACTATATTTAAAATAATATTTTTACAAGTATACATCATATTGAAATATGCAGAATATATATATATATATATATATATATATATATATATATATATAAAGCTTTCGATTCGGTTATCCGTATTAAAGTGCTCAATACATAAATACAGAGACTAATATAATATTTTCTTATATATATATATATATATATATATATATATATATATATATATATATATATATATACAGAGTTTCTGACAGCATAAATAGAACTTGAAGAAAAGATAAGAACTGGAAAACAGAAATGGCAGTGCTGGTAGGCAATATTAATTTTTTATCGCAAATTTCCCAAAGTAAAGCAGCAATTCACTCTGGGGACTTCATTGTGAATTATTGAAAATCATTTTCTGCACCCCATGATAAACTCATTTTTCAAAAATGCAAGCTGGGTCAGATATGTGTTCCTCAAGGTTGTATTTAAGAGTTTGCATTCATTTGGCTATGATCATACCACAGTTGATGTGCTTTATGATTTTGTTATGCAACTGGAAAATGTGTGTATGTGATGCATACTCTTTTTAGCATTTTTATGAGTAAAGTTGTCATAATGTCACTGCCATAGCTCATAAGCTTAAGAAGCCTAACCACAACCATCACTTTAATTAGAAATGCTTGAAAAATTGTGTTGATATGCATTGCTCCCATAACAGACAGGCCACAAGAAAACACTCTTTATATACTTTTATTTTTACTTTAATTTACAGTGACCCTTCAAGACATTATTGCATTGACATATAATGACAACAGTAGTATTCAGGAAGATAAGAGGAAACGTAAAGGATCCTACTCAAGTGGTGATAGTATGTCTGATGATCCAGTATGTGGCGATGGAGAGAGTTTACAGGCATTTGATGATGTTGATTTGAATGATGGTGATGACATGTCTACAGAAAATTCATCAGGATCCGAAAGTGTAGACTCAACAGGAAGCTTTGGGCTACAAGATAAGACAAGAGTGTGCCTCTCAATATTTCTGCTTGCATTCATGTTCTTCAGCCCACTTAAACTTCTCTTACCTATGCAAGGTATCTAATTTACATATTCTTTTTTCCTTGTGGTATTTTAGGTATTTTTACTCAAATTTACCTACATTTTTATTCTGGAAAGAAATGCTCAAAAAATAATAATATCAGTAGCATTGTGAACATCTTGAAGATGTGGTAGTTTTTACTGACAGTGTAGTATGTAGTTATGTTGTTAGTATCATGTTTACACCTTCCCATTATTTTTCCGCCATATTTTTCAGTAACTACCCTTTACCTTCAGAGAAACTGCATTTTATTATTACTCATTTTCTGATAGCGTGCAACCCATTTTAAGATATTATGTATGGTATTCAATTTAGTTTGTTCTCCTATTTCTTCACTTCTTAGGGAAATCTTATTTTCAAGTGCAGAAATTTTCTTTTCTAAATCTAAATCTGAGCGCTCGATTCCCAAACCGCGGTATCAAAACGTGTTGATGCGTTTTGAGCCACGCTTTAGGTACTGGTGATAAAATATTTCTACTTCAGTGTCATGCCGTTGTGTCCAGTGAGAATCTTCTTGCAGGGAAACGCTATATGGTCCAAGGTATAGAGGCCACTGCAAAGCATTACATTAAAGGATCTAGACTATATGAAAAAGCAATGGACAATGTGTATTTGTTTCATTCATATGACTATCAAATAATAGGTTTTCATTATAGTAGGGTTTTTAGGGGTTCCAAAAAGCTAAGAGCCAGGTAGGTTGAAGACGACGTTGGATGCGATGTTGGAGCAGCCATCCAGCGTTACCTTTAAACTACAACCACATCCGAATAGATCGTAATAAGGACACGACTTTTTCCCGACAAACTTCTTGCCTAGGTATTTAAGAAAAGACCAATGTGACATCACTTATTGTAAGTCTTCAAAAGATCATGATGAAGCCCTTCGTCAGAAAAACCATGGGCATGGTGAATATGGTTTGCGATAACAGAAAGTGAACAGTAAATCAAGATGAGCAAAGCCTTGTGATCAGAAAAAAAGGCCAAGAGACTCAAGATGTTTAACTAAAGACGCCTTGATATAAGACTCAAAAAACTTTTGCAGGTAAAAGGTAGAAGACTAACTCGTCTATATTACTCAGGATTAGAACTGAGCATAACTCATTCAAACATTTGTTGAAATTTGTAGAGAGAAAAAGGGAGATCATTGACAGCAATTTTTTAGTGCAGTGGTTGGAATGCTGTCAGGAACAGTGGCTTTAGGAGTGCTCTGAATTTTTTCTTCGAAGTGTGAAGTAGTACGTGGTAGAAAATCAGCTAAGGTATAACCGAAATGATCATGAGTAGAAAGAGCTGCAAAAAAACTAACAAGTTATTCAAATTCGCCACGAAGACATTTAGCGCTTACTTACATAATACCACACCGTTTCTTTTTATGAAACTGATATTATCCCTTGAAAGGCCTGCCACACGCCAAAAGCAGATACATTGTTAGTCGTTGTCGACTTTTTAGTAAGGACGTTGAAGGTGAAGAAATTAAGATCAAGATTTTCACACATTTCAGTCGCCTTTAGAACATAAAAGTGTAGTTGTTTTTTAAGTTTCCAGCGAGTGCAAAGTAGAGGGCAATGGAACAGTTCAGTCGAAAATTAAAACAATACTCAGTTGTTATTTTCATTTTAGAAAACCTACCGTTATACCGTTATACAGTAACTTTGTTTTACTCGATGAAGAATTGTAATTAAAATGACAATTTTTATCACAGTACTGATCGTATACCTAGCCTAGTCGGTGTAAAAGACGCATAATTTTTGTGAATAACCCTTAATCTGTCATTAATATGAGCTCCACCACATTCCCCTATTGTAATAGTAATAGTAATAGTTCTTCTCCGTAGCCGATCGTTCCTTTACGATTTCGTTGAGAACTAAGAAGAAAGGGGGTTGGACTGATCCCCAGATGCAACGTGAGATTCAATTACTCTCTATTTACTTGTTCTGCGAGATCTCACTGCCAGGGTATGTCTCTCAGGGAATGTCTCTTAGGGCTACTAATTAATACAAATTGCGCAGAGAATAATGTTATCGAAGGATGGAGACACTGCCCTACTTGCGCCAGATGGATTCTTTCTTCTCCAAATTAATGAAGGTCTAATACTGTAATGCAAGGCATAATAAAGCCCTGTTAATTGCAATAAAGCAATTTTTTGTTCATACCGCCTGGGTATGAACTTGCCATAAGCATAATTTTTCAATAGCATACCAAAATTAGCGATGCTTTGGAAGCGAAGTCAAAGTAAAACATTCATATATATATATGAATGTTTAAATTTGTTTGGTTATTCATGTAGTATTTTTCCTTGTTTTAGGCTTGATAAAAAATTTCTTATTGCATGAAGCGGATACTTTGTTCTTCCATTTTTTAAAACTCCGTCTTGTAAACCTCGTTTTCCTATAAACGCCGCCCCGTTTATAAGAGAAAATATGGAACAAAATGGTCTGAAAAATACTTACGTTTAAGCAAATATCACACATGTACAGTGAAACTTTTTCCACGACACACTGCATAGCAAGTAGAGTTCTGGGCAGAGCTGGGGATAGCTTAACCAACGTTGTAATAGAGTTGCTTTTAAGAAATGGTATCACTTACATTTTATATCCGATACACAATACTGAAATGCTTATGTGCAGTACAAATGTAGATGAGAGTACGATAATATTTAATAAAGAAACCTATCCAATTACAGTTACCTTTCAATAGACGTAATGTTCCTGGTCAAATTAAAATATGATTAGCTGAGCGTATCTTTATTAGGAAGTACTGTCAACATGTTGTTGAGCTAACATTAAAACAATTATTGACATGAGATTGTTTTAAGACTTGAAATATATATATATATATATATATATATATATATTTGTCTGTGATTATTATATTAATATATGGCTTAAAGGATCAAGTACGAAAATGGGGCTAGTCCTGTCAAGAAAATGCTTCTGGTAAGGTTCGATCTCATGCCGATTTTTTAGCACCCGTGTAACGGCCAATACTTTTTAGAATATCTTTGTAAAGAGAAAAAAGTGATGCAAACAGATAACGTGCGAGTTTATCGTCATGCAAATTAAAGGTAGAACGCCTGTACCACCCTTGTGTAACCCACAGCCTCTTCATTCTATCTCTTAACTTATACTGTTAATCTGCAAAAGAGGATCAGGGTGTGACAAAACAGGAGAATGTTGCTTTAAAAATTACCAGCAATTAAACCGCGCCTTAACAGTGTGCTTTTGTACCAAAATAGGAGCATTTTGCGCATGTAGTACTTCACTTGGATAATTATAGATTAGTTTTAGGTTGGTTTCATGGCAACAGATATTTGTTTAAGTTTGCTGCCACTTAAATCTTTAAGTCATAACTTTCGTCTTCAAGCTATAATCAGTTTTATTTTTCTTGTTCTGTGCGTTATTCCAAGATATTTTTATTATTGCTACATATAACCTAGTTTATCTTACGAACATGTACACGTTGTCCAGAATTAAAATGAAATCCCGGTGGTTATTCCCTTCTCTTTGGTGGTCAAGCCCCCTTACTGGAGTAAAGGTCCCTATTTCAGCCTTTAGATATGTGATGAGTTACGTAAATAGAAAGGTAATGCGATAAAATGCTTGTGGTATTGACATTTTAAGTACCAATTTTAATGGTTCCACCCACAGGACCCGGCGTCAGCAGTGATCACTTCAGCAGCAGAGTGCTCCTGTCGACAAAGAGTAACTGGGATCTGTATACGGGAACACAGAGTTATTCATCGTTAATTGTTCATATGATTCTTGGGTTTCTTATCTATTTGTGGATTCTGTTAAAAGGAGAACCAGGAATGCCAATACATTCAAGGCAAAGAAAATATTGTACTAGACTGGTAGCAGAGGCTAGAGTACATGTAAATCAGGTAAGATGTGCGGTGCATAAATTTAGGTATGTTGAAAACAGAAGAGTGCTTTTATTTGGCTAAAATGCTAGGGTGAAGTACCCTACCAAATAATCAGGTGACTCAATCTAGTCATGGCCTTATAAAGAGTCATTTGGGTTCAGGAAGCATACCAATAATAGATGCTTGTAACAATGATTTGCTATTGGAAAACAGTATTTTTTGGTTATTGTTATATACTTTTGATTTGTAACATGAGCTACCTTACATTTTGCCCAGCCTGTCACTGTTGAAATTTCGTTTGTCCAAAGACACCAAAATAGGAAAAGCGTTCATAGAAAAATGAATACGAAGTAGTAAGACGAGATCTTATCGGAAATTATTATTATCGAAAAAGGTTGTGTGTATTGTTGAGAAGTAGTTGATTCTAAAACAGCTAAATCATTTCGGCTTGACTAATATTAATGTTAACTTTATGTGATAATGCATTTTGATTGAATAGCAGATTTTTGTGAAGCGGGAAAGCTGCATCGACCTCTGCTTTAAGTGCCCGGTGGAGCGGGTGGGCATTTGATTCAATTCTCATACAAAGAACAATAGATTCATTTATGCGAGAGTCGTGTGTGTGTGTGTGTGTGTGTGTGTAAGCTGCTGGAGACCAAGTGAGTAAGCTGCACCGGGAATATCTCTCCCAACTACAGGGGCGTCGAAGACGCGCATTTCCTGGTTGGATTTAAAAAAAAATTTCTCCAAATCGACGACGAACCAGATTCAAAATCACATGAACGACGAGATCGATTTCTTCAATGGTACGGAAGAACAGCTTGAATCGAAGGCTATTCGTTACTAACTAGTTAGAAAAACCTGGCTAATCAGCATCCAGGCATCACCACGTGGAGGTTGCCTTCATGGACGCCCGCGAGAGTCGTAGATTATAGTAGTCTTATTCGAATTAAGGTGGGAAATGTTTCATTTTGAAATTACACAACTCTTATACGTGAAATCTATAAAAGGACAATTTTTCCGATAGTGTATTGAGGTGTAATATTGCCCTAGAATTAAAAAAGCTAGACAAAATACACATAGTTGAAATATAGTGCCTGTGATATCTGAGGATTTAAAGAAAACTAATAAAGAAATAACCGATTTTAAAGAAAGAAACGAAGAGATAAAAGCAGAACTGGAAAACGTGTAATACAATTGACCAATCACAAGCACGCCTTCTTCATAATTTTGAAAATAGAATTACCGATATACGGACAAGTGCAATTAGAGAAAACCTGGGAGGTTTTATGTGTCTGAGAGCGAAGGTGCCTAAAAACCCCTGTGAGCAAATGAAACTAGTTAAAAGGATTACCAAGGAAAAATTGGTTATTGACGAGGAAATCTCTTTTGAGCGAGTCTACCGTGTTGGGAAACAGTTAACGATAATGACACTAAATAATAAGATCGCTGTGGCAAAATTTTCATCATTTAAACGAAAAGAAATGGTCAAGAGAGGAGGAGGAAAATTGAAGAATTTTGGTATTGGAATGAGAAACCAGTACCTCCCAAAGTACCCAAAAAAAAGAAAGGCACCAGTTAATTTTTAAGGATGCCAAAAGTCCTGGTCACAGAGTTAGATTTGTGGTTTACAAGTTACATATGGATAGACAAGAATACCTTAACGATACAAATGAACAAGTTAAAAGATAGGAATGTGGTCGAGGTAATAATATTGGTTGTAATGTCAATTTTTTTCGTAGAGTTTTATTTTTAAACTTAAAAGGGTTTTCTATCAAAACCGAGATACCATAATTTCTTGATCCGAAAGTAAAATTGGATATAGTGGGATTTATGGTGTCAAAAACAGACGCGTGTGACAATTTTAATTTACCAGATTTCCAAAAAACTTTAATGGTAAAAAGAAATTTGGAAGACAAGAAATAAACCTGGTGGGATTTTTGTCGAAATAAAGGACAAATTCGATGAATATTTTCAAATTTTTAATGACTTTTATATACAAATTTTAATTGGTATCATTACAATGATGAGTCGTTTAAAATTTTGGGAAGAAATATTAATACGTTNTGTGTGTGTGTGTGTGTGTGTGTGTAAGCTGCTGGAGACCAAGTGAGTAAGCTGCACCGGGAATATCTCTCCCAACTACAGGGGCGTCGAAGACGCGCATTTCCTGGTTGGATTTAAAAAAAAATTTCTCCAAATCGACGACGAACCAGATTCAAAATCACATGAACGACGAGATCGATTTCTTCAATGGTACGGAAGAACAGCTTGAATCGAAGGCTATTCGTTACTAACTAGTTAGAAAAACCTGGCTAATCAGCATCCAGGCATCACCACGTGGAGGTTGCCTTCATGGACGCCCGCGAGAGTCGTAGATTATAGTAGTCTTATTCGAATTAAGGTGGGAAATGTTTCATTTTGAAATTACACAACTCTTATACGTGAAATCTATAAAAGGACAATTTTTCCGATAGTGTATTGAGGTGTAATATTGCCCTAGAATTAAAAAAGCTAGACAAAATACACATAGTTGAAATATAGTGCCTGTGATATCTGAGGATTTAAAGAAAACTAATAAAGAAATAACCGATTTTAAAGAAAGAAACGAAGAGATAAAAGCAGAACTGGAAAACGTGTAATACAATTGACCAATCACAAGCACGCCTTCTTCATAATTTTGAAAATAGAATTACCGATATACGGACAAGTGCAATTAGAGAAAACCTGGGAGGTTTTATGTGTCTGAGAGCGAAGGTGCCTAAAAACCCCTGTGAGCAAATGAAACTAGTTAAAAGGATTACCAAGGAAAAATTGGTTATTGACGAGGAAATCTCTTTTGAGCGAGTCTACCGTGTTGGGAAACAGTTAACGATAATGACACTAAATAATAAGATCGCTGTGGCAAAATTTTCATCATTTAAACGAAAAGAAATGGTCAAGAGAGGAGGAGGAAAATTGAAGAATTTTGGTATTGGAATGAGAAACCAGTACCTCCCAAAGTACCCAAAAAAAAGAAAGGCACCAGTTAATTTTTAAGGATGCCAAAAGTCCTGGTCACAGAGTTAGATTTGTGGTTTACAAGTTACATATGGATAGACAAGAATACCTTAACGATACAAATGAACAAGTTAAAAGATAGGAATGTGGTCGAGGTAATAATATTGGTTGTAATGTCAATTTTTTTCGTAGAGTTTTATTTTTAAACTTAAAAGGGTTTTCTATCAAAACCGAGATACCATAATTTCTTGATCCGAAAGTAAAATTGGATATAGTGGGATTTATGGTGTCAAAAACAGACGCGTGTGACAATTTTAATTTACCAGATTTCCAAAAAACTTTAATGGTAAAAAGAAATTTGGAAGACAAGAAATAAACCTGGTGGGATTTTTGTCGAAATAAAGGACAAATTCGATGAATATTTTCAAATTTTTAATGACTTTTATATACAAATTTTAATTGGTATCATTACAATGATGAGTCGTTTAAAATTTTGGGAAGAAATATTAATACGTTTAAAAACAAAAAATGACGAACTGAATTTGATATGATAGGTGATTTCAATGTGAAAACAAGAATTCTACGTGATTTTGAAGAATTTGATGAAAACCTCTTGACACGTTGAAAAACAGAAAATGACGGGCTGAATTTGATGTGATGGGTGATTTCAATGTGAAAACGAGAATTCTACGTGATTTTGAAGAATTTGAGGAAAACCTGTTAGATTTTGTTGGCATTGATCAAGATCAATAATCCACTGATATCGTTGATAGTTTGACGAAACGTAAACAGGCGGAAATCTCACTTTAACAAGAAACTCAAGACACAGGAAAAACAGTCACATCGAAAACTCATTAAATGTTAAAAAATTTGTAATCTTTTCATTATTAAAAGTAGAATAGGAAGTGACAGAACAAATACTTGGAAAAAACATTCGGCTATAAGAAATGCATAAAGGGCCAACTTAAACAGAAAATTCAGTTCACACTTTGAGAAATAACAAATACACTGATTTAAAACGTTTTGGTCGTTATTAAACAGTGAAAAGGGAGTGAAATTGTTATAACATGTCACCAATTTTTTCTTTTTCAGAAGGTGCCCTTCAAAGGGACTTCTTATTTTGGCAATGAGGAATTTCTTGGCCGGATGCTGGATGCCCTTCCTGGCGCCAACCAATGGCTTTGTCTTTTGTAAAGTTCCAAAATTCTTTTCGCCTAATCGGGGAATCGAATCCGGAAGCTCTTGGTTACGGTCCTAACTGCACTAACCACTAACCCTCGGCTCCTAAATTGTATGCTTAAACGTTTCAAAAAACTGAAGATTGAAAAAAATGGTGATATATTAATTGATATCACATCAGTGAATGATAATGGTCCAATATTGAATAGCATTGTAAATGAGGAAGAAGTGTAAGAAATAACTAAGAGTCAGAAACAACAAAGCACCCGGAATTGTTAAAAAACACATGACATAATTNTTCGCCTAATCGGGGAATCGAATCCGGAAGCTCTTGGTTACGGTCCTAACTGCACTAACCACTAACCCTCGGCTCCTAAATTGTATGCTTAAACGTTTCAAAAAACTGAAGATTGAAAAAAATGGTGATATATTAATTGATATCACATCAGTGAATGATAATGGTCCAATATTGAATAGCATTGTAAATGAGGAAGAAGTGTAAGAAATAACTAAGAGTCAGAAACAACAAAGCACCCGGAATTGTTAAAAAACACATGACATAATTAACCATAGGAATGGTAAAATCATTAAGTTGCTAACATTAATTTTTAATGTAGCCATAAACTCGGGTGTTTTTCCGGAATGTTAGCTGATTTGGCTTTTGGTTTGAGTATTCAACAACTGATCGCATTTTGAACTTGCACGTGCTTATTGATTATTTTGGAAGCACGAAGAGAAAACTGTTCTGTGCTTTGATTGCCGACAAGAAAGCCTTTGATACAGTATGGAGAAAAAGCCTTTGATTAAAATTAGTAAATCATAGAATCAAAGGCAAGTGCAATAATTGAAAATATGTACAGTGAAATTGAATTTCGAGTTGAGGAAAATTGAAGACTAGGTGATACCTTATCTTTAGTTGTAACACAGGAGAAAGACAAGAAGAAAACCTTTAGTCCTTACCTTTCACAGTTTTCCTAAACAATCAAGATACTGCTCTTTATAGCTTTGGAAGCGAAAGAATAAACTTTGTATCTTCAAATTGCCCTCAAGAAAACGGCCTTAAATTACTAGCTTAACTATACTCGGATGACACAGTTATACTTGTGACATGACAGGTTTACAAAAGTAATTTAGAAAACTGTAGCAGATTATGGAAACTGAAAGCCAACATGCAGAAGATTAATATAATGATTTTGACAGAAAATGGTGGGTAAAACAAGACTGAAAAACCTTAAGTCTATAAGTGCGAGCCTAGTATTTTATTTATTTTGTTTTTATTACTGAGCAAAGAAGTGTCTATAAAAATAACTGAACATTACTGAGCAAAGAACTGTCTATAAAAAACCCTCTGAACTTCATTTAATACATGGATGGGTGCCCATTAGGTCTACATTCAACTCAGCTTCAGAATTGACCAACTTATTGTTCTATTACACAATGGAGCACGCGTACAGGGCACGCATTAAAAACTAGTCTATTATTATGTCAATTGTCTATAACGAAAAGAGAAATCGTCCAAGAACAAGAACAAGGAAAATACAAAGATATAGTATAGATGTAATACTTGTTCGCACTTAAAAATTTCGCTTTGGTATCGAAAATTTAGAATTAGTTAATGAATTTAACCTGAGTAGAGTTTTAGCAGCAATTAAACATATTGAAATGCAAGCTACCAAAGGGATGAGATACGTTTACTAGAAAACAAAAACGAATGATATGCTCATTGATTTGAAAATGAAACCATACGACAATTTGGTCAGACCACTTTTAATATATCGTTTGAAATTTGACACACGGCTATCCTTGAAAAGTTTATCATTGCAGTTATTTGATATTATTTTTCTTTAATGGTCAAAAAATATACAAGGCATAATGCAACTAAGTGTATGAAACTGTGAAGAAATAACTTTAAATTAAAGTAAGAAGAAGAAGGTTAAGCTAAGAGATAGGGGTTAAGTTTGGACGTAAAAGATTAAAGTCATATGATGAAGGAAAGCACTCAGAGCACAAAGAGTTCTACAATCTTCCCACCCAGGGGAAAAAACCTGTAGTCATAGAAAGATTTATCACAATGAGGGGCGACAACTGCATCAAGAAGTTGATAAAAACGAGTGACACGAGAAGCAACAAACTTGGGTGGTACCAACGAGAAAAGCTCATCAGAACAGTGATAATACATATCGAAAAGACAGACAAGCCGCATTCCATCGATGGGAGAAAGGTTGAAGATACGCAGCAAGATTTAGATCTGTCAAGCTATAAATCCGTTTCTAAACACGTTAAGAATAAGATGAGATGATGGAGCACCTGCCGAAATATGGCAATAGTACTCCATGCAAGGGCCGATGGTAGATTTGTAGAGATACAAAATGATCTCAGGTGTATGATAATCTCTAGCGGGATACAAAGAACCACCCTATCCGGAACCAGACACTGCAGAAAAACAAAGTTTGAAAACGGTTTACAGGCCCTAAGTGGACACCCATGGTATTCCTGGATACTTCTGTCCATACCGTTCTTTCGTTAAGGTTTATTAAACACTGTGGTTGATTAGTGTTGCCAATAATTCACATGGTTAATCTGAAAACCGTTTTTTTTTTCCAGAAAAAGTTTCCTGCTGCGTATATTAAACTCCAAGAATGCCTACTTCTGATGGGAAGAGGACCTCCATCTTCACCGGTTGAATTAGCCTTTGGATTCCTTTGGAACATTGGGTCTTTTGTAATGATTCAACTTGGAATCATGGACTTGTTTAAAGCAGTCGGGTGGAGGATTCTTCCAGGAAGAAAATCAGCAGCACAAAACAAAGAAGAAGTGGAATTCTCCTGTTCCATTGCTGCTAATGCGTATTTACTTCTTCATGACATGGGATGGATCGGTAAGCAGATGTTTTGCATCCGTAAAATAACTGCAAGGGAAAAACAAGTGTTTCTTTTTTATCTAACGGGTAGATTAGCAGATAGTGCAAGGATTTGTTCCTTTTTTTTAATCTAACGGGTAGATTAGCAAATGGTGCAAGGAGGATTGTTGCGTTGTTGTTGTTGCGGACACTTGGAACCTTCCATGTGTTGTTTTTGCATCATTTTTTTTAACAGAGTGTTTAGTCCGTTCGTCCCTGTCACATGGAAGTCGAATTCAATACTCTTGTTTTTATTACTGTTGTTTGTTTTGTCACGTCTTCAGCTGAGATGACTGGAGTGACTCCAGGCCAGCTTTAGATAGAATCAAAACACCCTATTTGTTGTTGTCGTTGTCGTCTTCGTTGTCATTGTCATGTTTTGAGTGCCCACATATATTTCTTGTGCGCAATTTCAGTGTTGTTACTCTCAACTAACGCCTGGGTAATAATGATCCCCCGTATCTTTTTTGTCATGATATTTGCCGTTATATTACTGCGCACGTAGAGTTTCTATTTGTCCAGTTTTTTAAAATTTTTTAACCAATTTAATAGTTAAAGAGTTTGCGAATAGCCTATTTATATCGTTGATTTGCTGAATGAGAGTCTTTTTCCACATAGCTGGTAAGTAACAAGACGGCCGCAAGCACGGTTGAAGGTGCTACAATGGGAATATTTCACTTTGCAAGAAGACCATGCTCTCATATTTTTTTGTCTAAAAATCTATTTTAGCTATCGCAAATAAAATTGGAGGCATTTGGGTTAAAATATTTTTCGTAGACACCGATACGGACTGAAATATCAATAAAAAAACGACATTTTGTCGATGAGTAAAATAGAAGGCAGGAGTTGAATTTTCCCAAATTTAAATTCCCAATTCTTGCGTTCTTGTCAAGGAAAGTAAGAGGAAAAAAAGGCTTTAGTCCAAAATTCACTTGGTTGTGTTTGCTACATTTGCGTCATATTTGTACCACGAATCATTGTTTGAACTTTATCTTTTATCTTATGTTATACTATATCATTTAAATTTAGCAATATTTGCAGTGAGACTTTTATTTTTGTTGCTGGGAAACCAAACTTGTTTGTACACAGGTTCCACAAAGTATAAGTTAGATTTCTTTCAAAGGTTTAAATTTAAAAATTGTGTGGTATTTGTCTTCAATTTTATTAGATAGTCACAATAATTACCACAGCTATCATCTAATTCAACGAGCGTTTTTCATTGTTTCTGGAAACAGCCGTGCCTATTAGTCTTGATCCACGCTTGTCATGGTTGCTTCATTTTCTGTAACATTCAACATCAGATTACGTAACTTGCACTAGGCCTAGGCCAAGGCCTTCACCTTGAATTACAAAGCAGTAAGCTCCAGCTGTAGTATTTGTTTTGGCGTAAGGTTCTTTGGATACCAGAGTGTCTGATAAAGACTAACAGATAATAGCGCCAAAGGTAATTAATGCTATGTTATGTAATGATAAAGTTCAGAAAGTGAGTTGTGAGATGTGGTTTATCGAAAATATCTTCCAGAGGAATAGTTGGCCGTGCACATAGTCTCCTGTTCGGACCCCAAAGGTAGAATACGTTTTATATGCACAGTTGAGTTGCATTTTCAAAAGAATTTCGATCGATTCTGGTCATGTGATATAAACCAGTAAACATGTCTTTCATGCCGTGGTTGCGCGTGGGCATTGAAACCATTTTTGTTGTGCAAACGAGTTTTACTACGACAGTATGATAGTTATATAACATGTTGCAAAGCTTTTCTCTTAAGATTTGTAATGACTGGCGTGTATTTGCTAATATATTTTATTGACTTTTATAGATAATTTCACTCTTCCACTTTTATATCCATACTCGACGGGTATCTTTGACAACAGAGATCTTAAAATAGATTACGTAATTTAACCATATATTAGTACACAGTTTTGGGGGTTTTTTGTATAAGTGTTTACCATAGCGATTTTCTTTGCATATATTTAACACCAACCAAACTTCTGCGATGTTTTAAATCGACAGAGAGGGAAAGACATTGTTGTAAGCCTGGTTTTAAAGGGAACAAATTTATGCAATTTTAGGCACAGTTTTTGCATTTGTTATAAAGATAAAGTTAGGTAAAAGAGGGAAAGTCAACAATGTAATGTAACAAATCAAACGTTTAAATTATGAAAAGAGTAGCTAGTAATAAGTAGCTACATTAAGAGTGGTAAGGAATCGATTACTTGCTAAATAGTATATAGATATAGTGTACGATTACTATAAATTTGAACAATAATTCTCTGCGCATATTTGGTTTGAACTGGGATGCAGTGAAAATAGGACGATGTTGAAAAATTGAAAGCTTGGACATTCTGTGTCTGTGTGCAAGCGCGAGTGCACATCCACAATGTGTTATATGTTATATAAATAAATGTTGTATGTGCTGTACACACGAAGTTAAGTCTAGTAGAATATTAGAGTGAGAGCCTTGTATAATTAACCAATTTAGTATTGATTCAACTTTACTTTAGATCCTGCTAGTCGCATTGGTAGAATTCGACGGTCACTACTTTGGTTAAGGGCCCTTAATATGGCTGATATGGCCGGCAGTCACTGTTCGCATCAACTTTATGTTACGATTTATGCAAATGCTGCTTTGGATGTGGGGATAACGTGGCCACTAATTGGCACAAAATTTATGGTAAGTATTTTCCCCAGACCATTGATTTGACTTCTATTGTATATTAGTTCAAATGAGTTGGCAAGAGAACATATACCAGTTCGTATGATTAGTAGTTAAAATAACTTATAAGTATACAGCCATATATATTTTAGCAGCAGGTTACTCAAGTCTTCGAGGTTTTTTATTCTCACAGTAATGATAAAATTATGTAGGAAACATCAACCATACCGTCACACATTCCAGGTTCACTTTTCGTCGCAGATCCCGCTTAAGTTACGCTTAGTGTTGTCTCCCTGAGCCTTCCGGTAAGCCGATGCCTAAGCATCCCTGTCATAAATTTACTGCCATAAATGATCAGTGCTATGGTAGATAGTCTGGGCAATCGCCCTTCTTCGAGAGTGGTCTAAAGAGGTTGCACCTCCAGTTTCTCAGCCACACTGTTTGCCCGATCTTTACACAAAAACTTGTGTAACTGTATTAGCAGCTCCTCCCCACTCGCTTTTAACATTTCTGCTTGCGCATCATCGTATCTGAGGGCCTTTCGGTTCTTAAGGCGTTTTATTGAACTCATAATCTCAAACCGCAGGGGTTCCAATATTTCATACCATGCAGGCAGCTCGGGTTGTGCATCGGGCACAGACCCAGAATGCCTGGTATTGGCTGCATACAGATCACGGCAGTACTCTCGCCATCTATCCAGTATGTCAGCATTCTCGCTTAGAGTATGATCTGTCCTATCCTAGATGGCAAACTTCATGTTCATCGCTCTGGTTTCTTTCTGCATTTTAAAACTAGTCGCCTCGCGATGACGAACTGCTATCTTGTCACAACGGCCTGTCAGATACCCATTCCTTGCCCCGGCAACTCGCCTTGGCAAATTTCTTCTCCTTGGTACCGTACTCATCTGATGCAGTACTGATTCCACTGGTTTTAGCTGCCGGCAATCCGCAATTAACTGTTGTGTGACCACTGATACCCACTTTGCCTTTGTCTCCCTATTCTTGTTTGTTAGATGTTGTTTGTGTGACTGCCTTGATGTTTTCCCTTCTTATCAGTAAGCAGTTCTTGATGCCGCTTTCTGATCTCCACTCAGCCGGGCGCATTGTTCTCTTCAGATGTTGGGGCTTCAGCCGTTGGTAGTAGAGACATACATGCAGATGGTCAGTTCTGCAATCCACTCCCAGTAGAGCCTTTTTGTTAACAGTTGGGGCTCTGCTCCTTTGTTATTATCATCATGTAGTCCATTTGGTTTCACGATTTTCTGTCCAGTGAAGGCCTTGTGTACTACTAGATCACTACTCTGCAAGTTCAACCAATCGACAACCTCTCCCACTCCTTTTTTTTTCCCGGCCAAAGCGGCCCTCTATTATGCCTTCTCGTCACCCACATTTTCCTGATTTTCAAATCTGATCTTTGTTTTAAACTCACCCATTCATACAATTAAGTCCCCAGCCGGAACCCTATCCACTTCGCTTTGTAACACGTAGAAGTCATGAAAGTTATCTTTGCATGTGTATTAATGAGCATGATGTTTTTAGTCCTGCCACAGAGGCTTACTGACAACTTTCTGTCTAAAATCGTGTTGTGACTAAAAAAAGACCTTTCCACTACTTTCAAGATAGCTGCCTACGCCATTCCGACCAGTCTTCGCCTCTCATGATTTCAAATGACCCGGCCCATACCGTCGATTATTTGCCAGCCTGATATGACCATCTCACTTCTCGGCCGAACCCATAATGATTATCAACTTCCCACTGCCCAGTAAACTACGGACGTTCCATGTTCCCATGCTTAAGTGCTCAGTAGCTTGATTCGCACATGCCCGACGCTGGGATCTTCCAAACGTAGACCCTCCATTGAAACGGATACACGATTTTCATCTGCAGCAACATCGGTATTAACATACACGCCTGGCTGTTAACCAGAAGCATAGGAGACAGGGTCTGGGCTGGAGGAGACACCAGAAACTGTGATGTTGTTAAACGTGTTTCGAGCTGTCGTGTAGTTTTCTAGGCAGAAAAGTAGATTGGGTAGGCTACCATTGCTTTCCGAAACCGCGATCTCCGTATCACGGAAGCTTGGTCCCCACTGTATCTGGGGTATCAGCCAAACTCGGTACTCTGGATACTGAAGCCATTTTCATCCGTTACTTCAGCCCGCTGCCACTGAGAGCACCCATAGGTGATAAGGTTGTCGTCCACCAGTCTTAGGAGGCTGGAGCCATCTGGCCGGAGAGTTTCCACGAACCAGCCCCCTTCCCCCGTCTTGAATTGTTCGTGCTGGTGTGCACAAGCAACTACGATGAGGTACTGGTGAGACTAAAGTGTCACGTGATGATCAGCGCACCTACACGTAATATAGGTGCGACAGTTCGGTTTCTGAAGGTCCTACGCCCATGTGACAGTCCTGTAACACCATCAGGAAACATAACTAGTATGTAATATGGTCAGGAAGACCATTAATTCAGTACATTCTTTGGGCTACTTATTATTTATGGAGTTAGGGAGCAGTGTATTACTTATTAAGTCGTTTTATCCTGATTAATTCATTTGGGGTTAGTGAAAACTTTGGCTGTTATGAAATTTCAGGAGATTGTTCTTCTAAGGTATGGTTTCTGTGTACTATGTGCTGTATTGTCTTGCGTGTTTTCATATTAAACCAGCTGTATGATGTAGCGTATCAAAGTACGTATGTGCAACCCAATAGTTACAAAATATGTATTAGTATAGTTCGATCCCCTATGGGGCTAAACTTAAAAATATCTGAAATAACCCAGCTTAAGTCCATCTAACTAAGAAGTTCCTCTCTTGTTAAAAAGTCCATCAGAAGGAGATCGAGCAGCCCCAGAAGGTCAAAAAAATGTGTCAAAGCAAAGAAAATATTTGTTAACTTCACACTAGCGTGGAGTAAAAATGTTAAAAAAATGTGTACAACCCTCAAAACAAAGTAAAATGAATTTCGGGCGTAAACCAAGCTGAAGTTAGTTTAGTCATATCAGCATATGATTTTGGAATTAAAACATTTAACTGTTTACTTTAATGTGCAAGTTACTTTCATATTTGTTTAACGGGTATTTTCTTGTCGTTACTGATGGTCACTTTGACAACGACCACTATCCGTTTTCTAAAAAGTGGGAAGGTTAGGGTTTTAAACTTTTGGAAGCACGTCCTTTTATATAGGTCGTTATGATCAATTGTCTTTTCACATTCTAGAGATACTTTCTGTCGCAAGCATTTCGACGCCACCGAGTAGCACCATCAGATACACCTTCTATTGTCTCATACCTCTTCCATCCCACCGCACTGCAGTTCTTACAGCAGTGGAAAATACCAGTAAGGCCAGCAAAGGAAAAGAATGGCATCAAGAAAGGTAATTGATTGCTACAATTATAATAGCTTAGTAATTTTTATTGACGTCACTGCCATAGTCATCATCATCGGTTTAGAGGAGTATTTCTCTCTCGTTGATAAATGGCCTCGCTATCTTTGCCATTTTTCTATTGTAAATATTGTTACAGGCAAGGTTTCTAGCCTTATGATCCACTTGTATTGCAGTGATGAGCTTGCAGAAATTTTATTTTTCATGAGATAAAGTAGCAACAGCTCTTACACGCTACATTGTTACATTATGGTCATGTTGATTACTGTAATAGATTAATGACCCAAAATGTAATAATAATAATGATAATAATAATAATAATAATAATGTACATCAATATCGCACACCCTTGGGTGTGGTGCATGCCACCAGTTTACCCTTATCGGGCTGGTAGTCGACTGGGTTAGCTGGGGTTTCTACACCTGAGTACCC
>RDPX01000005.1:453381-464427 GCA_003991215.1 Morbakka virulenta | reverse complement strand
ATTAAAACTGTCCTCCCCTTGACCATCCAGTCGGGTACCACGCCTGACGTCAAACACTCCTGCAGAGCTGTTGCAATAGACAAGTGTAACGAGGTGAACTTTTTGAACCAGTAACCTCTGACCCAGTCAGGTCCAGGGGCTTTCCAGTTTGCCATCTTTCTTATCCCTGCCTTAACATCTTGCAGAGACACCATAATGTCCTCTTGTTTCTCTACGTCTGCAAACTTTTCCCTTACATCACCCAACCAACTTGCTTCCTTGTCGTGTTCCTTTTCCTCGGACCAGATAATACTCCAGAACTCTCTTGCCTCGTCTGCATTAGGAACAGAGGATTCCATCTTATGTCCATTGCCATTAAGCTCCTTGTAGAGAAATTTTATTTTTCATGAGATAAAGTAGCAACAGCTCTTACAAGCTACATTGTTACATTATGGTCATGTTGATTACTGTAAATAGATTAATGACCCCAAATGTAATAATAATAATAATAATAATAATAATAATAATAATAATAATGAATAAAGTTACGGTGATACCTGTAGTAATTAGAGCATTGGGAGTCATTTCAAACACGTTTGAAAGTTACATGGAGAAAATGGGTGTGAAGATTGAGATGGCAATTATTCAGAAAACGGTTCTGCTTGAAACAGGGAGGATACTGCGAAAAGTCTTGTCTCTTTAGAGAAACAGGAGAAGGAACTTTGAGACCCCTGGTGACTTGTTGTTACCCGCTCTCAAAGATAAAAGAACTTTCCAGACAAACATGTCTGAGATTTACATTAATGATGATAATAATAATAATAATAATAATAATAATAATAATAATAATAACAAATATGAAGAAGAAGAAAAAAGAAGCAAGGAAATAAAAGGACAAATAGGTCGTTATAAAATGTTGCTGGAGGTCTGTGATTGAGCAGCCAGATTTAGTATGTCATACACCTGAACACGGTAGTAATTATGCTATTGGGACGCTTGTACCATCGTAAATAAGTGAAGACATAGGCCAGAGATATTTGAATTTATATTTATGTATTGTATCGTCACACTTTAGATAAGACAAATAAACATAGAAGTCAAAGGCACAAGTTCGAAACCAGTTCAGTTTTGCTTGTGGTTTCCAGGTTTTTTCCTGCTATAGTTTATACTACTACAGCTACTGTAATTGTCAATAATGATAATAGTGCCTATCACCGTTAAATTTCATCATTTTTGAAATTAATTACGCTAGTAAATACAAATATTTATTTTCTTTGTTTCTTTAGAATTTGCTTTGACTGATGCTGTTGCAAGACATTTCTTCCTGCAGCAAGTCAGTAACATTCTCAACAACTTAGTTCTGAAAAAGTGTGACCAAGAAGAAAATTGGTTTGCGTTAGTTAAAACAGAAATATCTGTTATCAACCAATGTTTCCCAAAGTGCTATTCAAAATGTCAGCCATCGAATATCCAGGCATTCCTGGGATTTACGTCCTGGTGGCAGACATTGTTACATTATCTGCACCAGGTTTCACAATTATCAAAAACTGGGCTAACTGAAGGAATTCAATTTCTTGAAGACTTGAAGGATGGAAGGAACCTAGGTGTGAGGTGTGTTTTCTAATCAGTCTGTTCTCCTGCTCTTTCTTGTGTAATAATGCTTAATAATTTTCGTTAGAAGTCACATTACATTACCAGAATCATTTTTTCTTCTGTTTGAAGCCGTAATCGCTTATTTGATATTAAAAAGGAAATTTACAGGTTTTTTTCGTTTTTAAATATCGTTTTTCTTTGCACAAAAGCCTTTGGGAGAAAATTGTATAATTTAGCCCTCCATGAGCAACCGAGGTTCATACTCCGTCATTGTTTTAGAGTTTTTCCCTTTTGGTCACTTGTAATTACCCCCTATTCGATGAAACTTGAAGCATTTCCAATTCTAAGTGGTTAAACAATAAGGATATGTCAGCTTGACCTGATCCCATCCGTCAACTTCTTACGACCTTCTGGAGAGTCTGGCAACATACCTGATCCTCAAAGGATTCCTGCTGTTATGGATCCATTGTTTTCTTTGCCCACCCATTTTTTTCCATCTGGAACAAGGTATTTGTATTCCAGTAAACCTCTTTTAGTCAATTGCCATTAGGCGTGCTTGTAAGTTGACCAGACCCGTTCGATTTTACTTGGTAAGAATTGGACTTAAGACATGCCAAGCATATCTCGTAGGTGGGAAATATATTTTCTGTTGAAGTCTGACAGAACATGCCAGTATTTTTTAAATAATGTCATCACAAATGATACTGGAAGTTAGTTTACTTATATTTTAAAGCTGTTTTTAGAGCATACTGTACTCATTGTGGTTTATGATTATGATTGGCAGTACATTCAGTTGTACGTCCAGTGTAACAAGTTTATAGAATGGCTGTTTTAAAGTACCATTTGTCTTACGCCAGGAAGACTTTGCACAATTTAAACGGAGCTGTTTCTGTTTAGAGTATTCTTTTCCTTTTAAAAGGTTGAGGTTATTATGTTTCTCAAGTAGTTTTTTAGGCATTACGTTTTATCATGTCACCTTCTTTTAGACGAATGGTTGCAAATGTCCTTCACTCAAGTATCACTGTTACTCTTGGTATTAAACATCCTAACTTGATTCAAGGCTCGGTTGAAGCAAGAATGAGGCAAGTTGAAGAGCACCTTAAAGAATTAAAGCAAGAGTCAGTTGGTAATTCAAGCCAGAAGTTTTCCGAGCTGGAAAAGGTATGTAATGTGCTTTGCGATATTTATTGCTTCGGTTGCATTACCCAATGGCACGAGCTATTTGCATTCGGTATTGTTTCAGTTTTTCAGTTCTTGCAATTAGACGGAGACTATGACGTCCAGGCTGTGGTGACTGACTTTTTTCACTGTCAAGGGAACGAGCTTGTTGTTTGTTTGTTAGGATAATGAAAAAGAAAGTTTTGGAACTAGCTGCAGAACCAAAGTTTGGCCAGAATATTCTGGTTTCAAAACTCATCGTGCTGGGTCAGACTCCGAACCTTGACTTAATAATGCCAGAGACCTGAAGGGTTTAGCCTTAATCTTTAGCCAACCTATGATCGATTTCAATTTGGTGAAAGAAGCGTCTTGGGTCACAATGGCCGTATATAGCAAAAGGTGCTGGGAATCAACAGAAAAATTTTTTCGCCAGTATAATAACGCATTTGGATTTCTATAAACGATGAACAAACAAACATAAAATGTCTTTAAAATATATTGTCACTTTCGATATCGCCTCCGTGTTGCCCTGTTTCACTCTTTGATGAAGGATTGTACACTTTTTATTAGGTCTTTTGTACAAGATCGTCTCAAAACTTGTTTGCGGGGCTTATTTTTCTGAAGTCACAGAGTGACGATTTGGGTAGGGTGGGAACACAAAGAATTTGATCAGTTTTTGTCGAACGTTTACATTCCTTTGGCGAAATACCACACCGGGGGTGTAGGGGGTTCGAAGTTGGCTGAATCTTCGAAGTTAGTTGAATCTTCAGGAATTTCAACATTTTTGAAGTTGCCCTTTACTACCATTCTATTGAAGTAAGATACACAGTGGCTAGCGAATATTAACAGGTTGTCAGGAATGTTTTAGCAACCGGAGTTGCGAACCTTCATCGACGATTTGAAAATTGATGTTGTAATGTTTCAGCCGGTGAGACTATAGCCATTATATGCCTTCTTATATAAGAATTACTTGTACATATGTGGTTTGGATATAGGGTTACACGACTGCCCTCCTTTGCTTTGGACCTGATTTTGAAATGTTGCCAGTTTTTCATTAAACAGAATAAACAAACTAGGCTTGCTTGTGGTTCTTGTGGATTTCACGTCAAAGTCTAATGCATTGGAAAAGCAAGTAGTGTACCGAAAGACATGATGTGGGACTCATATACTTATAATCCTGCTTTACCAAGTACTAATAAACTGTGGATAGGATAGTGCCTAAGACATTCCTTTGCTTGTTTCTATAAGATATGGGAAAGTGTTGGGATTCAAAATTTTAATAACATTACGTTAGAAGTGCAAAGAACCTTTTCAACCTGCTGACTTCAAGTTTTTTGTCAGATCTTTGTGATATTTCGCCTTTTTTGAAAAAGAGGTCAATTTAAACCATTGATAAGTGTATGCAGATCTAAACTGTATTTAGCTAGTGACAGGAAAGAATGCTGTATTTCATTGGTCGAGAAATAACGTCTGGTAAAGACATGAACATAACCAAATTATTATTTTTTTCAAATGCTTAATGTATATCGCATTTTGTTGCAGCTTTGTATCATAGTGGCATGTGAGTTGTTGCTGACTGCAAGATTCAAACTTTGGGAGGAAAATGAGGTTGATGTTGTTTCCGAAGCAGAGCTAAATCAAGCAGAAATGAGCTTGGACTTCCTTCAATATTTCGACTTTGCTGACCTCAAGTCAAAAGTAAGTGTTATTTACGCCGAACGTACTTCATTTGAAACAAATTTACTTTTAAATTATATTTTGGCCTGTTGTGTTTCTGTACCAGCTCTGGTTACAAATGCGCAGTCACGGCGGCCACATTTAATTCAATAAATATGTTTAATTGATTTTTAACAGATTTTGACCCTTGATTATCTCGAACCTTTTGCATACAACTCAGAATATTTTAGTATTTGCATGAATGAAGCTCGAGTGAATTGATGACATTTTCAGTTTAGAGCTTACAGAGAAAACAGCGACAGCCATACGTTGCATTATAGCTTCCCTAGCAATTTTTTCGTGTCTCCTTGTGCTCTGTCGTGCCTCCTTTTTGTAGCACGTTTGTAGTTTCTTTGTTGAAATGCTAGTTAGATTAAAGGTCCGGATCACTTAAACTACTATTTTGGTCTCTTATTCCTCAAAAATTGGAGTTTAACGGGGGTCGTTTTTATATGTCAATGGAATTATAAGCGCGTGATGAAGAGATCACAGTGTTGTAGTTTTTTAGTGTTAATCAACAGATAGGTAGAATGGTTAATAGCACTCTCGACAGCGAGTTGGTAAGGCATAATTTGTATTCACATCAAACTTGTTTTGTTTTTCTTCTTCCCGAAAACTTTCACCCAAGAGATATACATTTATGTCAGTGCCAGAGTGATACCTTACCTTAGTCATGTTATTCGATGGTGGAGAGCTTTTTACAAAAATAGCAAAACACCACAATTCTGGTACATAATGGGAAGTATTCGAAATAAATAATTTTCATTTTTAGTATTTTATAAACAAAAAACTCTTTGTCGTTTTACACTGACGGTAAGAATGAATGGTCAGGGGATTCAGTTAGTACTGTTTGCATGAAGCGAACCATTAAAATGGACATATTTTAAACGTTTTGACCCTTGACTATATAGTACGGTCGAATAAGCTTTAGCTTTTGGGTGATTAACCAGTGGAATGTTGAAGTAATGAAAGGGAAGTGATAGACCTTAAAATCACATAAAATACGCTGGAGAGTAAACAAGCAGAGTGTGGGAAATCGTATCAGATCTTAACGGTCAGGAGTAAACCCATTAACGGAAGCGAAACTCCATGTATCAGGACACTGTAAATATTAACCAGAAAAAGTAAAACATGGACTGAGGGGAATGAACATACTTGAGCCATACTATTAAATGTGTATTGGCTTAACTTTCTTTTCAAATGAACTAGGGCATGGCACGGAGTGTTCATGCAAGAGTAAGGAAATCTCCAAACCTTACGACCAATAAGGAGCATATAAAAATGAACGGCATTCTACTTTCAGTTTATTTGAAACGTTTAAATCGTCAGAAAATATATTTAGTAACAATCAATATAATCAATATGACTAAAGCAGTCAATCAAACGGGTGTAATGAGATGATGGACGTGAAGTACAGCTTCATCACCAAGCATCACTTCAAATTTTATTCGTATCGACCGCCACCGAAAATGAAACCATTCTGGGTTTAGCCCGACATTTCTTTCGTATATGCTAATTTTTAACACTTCGCATAACGAACTGATTTGATGACTTCCTTTATTTTCTCGGGAAAGCAAAATTCTTGGCTTCTGGACTCTTGTAGGTAAAACCCCTTTTCTGTTGGACCTTGATAGTTGACTTTAAAAGGCCATGCAGCCAACAGCTTTTTAACCAGGTTTCACGGGTTATAACTTGTTCGTTGGGCTAGTACTTGTTTTTTGACGGCTAGCTTGATACAAAAGCGAAAAGGGCCAGCACCATTATTTTATTTCGGATGGTTAACATGAAGTTGTTGATGTTTCGGTTCGTCTGAGTAACTACCATCAATTATTTGTATGTAAAAGTTAATTTTGCTGATCATCTTTTGCTCTACCACTTTGATTTTGATATTGCTGACCAGTTTCCGTTAATGCGCCAGCGACAATTTATTGTCTTTTCAATGAAACAATGCAATGTTTAATTTTATCTTGACTACAAAATTAGATAATCCCTAATCTGTTTGGCAAACAAGAATGTCATCGCACCATGTGTGCCCTCATCCATCTCCAATACATCGAACGTCTTGGCATATTGATGTAGCCGTTTAACATTAGCTGTGTAATAGGAAACTCACCCTTCCTCCATTTAAAGGAATTGTAGCGACATATATATATTCTCAGCATATGGGGTCAGCACTTGTAAACAGCGCGTGTAGTAGAGCAGGTGAGCCGCACAAGTTGCGAACTTGAGCAGGGAGTTTTTAGAAGAATTCACTGATTTCTTTTATGCCACTCTGTCTCCTATGATATGGATATTTCGGGGAGGAGGTCTCTTTTGGTAAGTTGTTAATCTGGAGGGTTGATTGTAGATTCTGATCATCTTGTTTTTAGAGGCGTTTTTGGTTTTGATGAGAGCTTCGGGGGATATTTGAATCTTTTGGGTGATATTTGAGGCAAAGTAGAAGTATAGTCATCAGTATAAAATGGTTGATGGTATAACTACTGCTGTTCCACTGATTTCACCTTGCTTCACATCTGTTGCAGTTGCAATCAGTGTATTTTCGCTATGGTTATTTACGCTTCGCACTTCCTCGTCTGCAAAATCAATGTCACTGTTATCTCCAACTGGATCAAGTTAAATATAGGTTTTATTTGGGCCATGAAAGGTAACATCTCACGCATGATTCCTCGCCAGTTATGAGAGACCAAGTTCGTCAAGATATTGTAGATTGTAGGTTCATGAAATTTGTTGTGCTTTTTCATCATCGTTTGTGGCCTTTATAGGGGATTAACCCATAAGCTGCAACTAGAAATCGTGATGGCTTGACTTATCTTAAAAGTACTTGTTTCATCATGATGCCCCTATAAATGAATAATATAATGCCACGATATTAATTTTAATTTAAAATTTTAATTAAGCTTAGACCGACGTTTATTGTATGACTGATTGGACCAAAATTGGTCTATTGGTATTATATATTATATATTAGCTCCTTAGCTTGGTATATGCCTCTTGCCGTGCTTTTTTTTTGTTTCCGTCTTGTTGCGTTTGTTTCTATACTTTTTCTTTCCTTTTTTATTTATTCCTCCTCTTTCGCTCTTCCTCTCGTAGCCTTTTCTCTTCTACACATTTTTCTCGTCTTCCTTGCACGTTTCTGCCCTCGTCTACCAGTTTCTCTTTTTCTCGCCTGTCCGTTTCTGTCCATCTCGTCTACCCGTTTCTCTCTTTCCCTCCTACCCATTTCTTTCTTTCCCTCCTACCCATTTCTTTCTTCTCCTGTCCTATACTCCTCTTTCTTCCTCTTTCCCGTTTTACTATCATCTCTCCTATTTTCTTTCTCCTGTTCCTCCTTTCTTTTCTCTTTTTCCTTCCCCCTAACCTTCCCTCTGACTTGCTCTTCTTTTACCCTTCTTTTCCACCTTCTTGCTTCGCTTTTCCCTTATCTCAACCCCCTCCTCTCAACCCCCTCCTCTCGCTTTCGTTCTCTGCCTTCTCTTTTCATTTTTTTTTTCAGCTTTTCTCTTTTGCTTCCTTTCATCTTTTCTTTGTTCTACTATGTTTTGATATTTCTCATTACTTTTACCAAAATTTTGCCTATTATCGCCTTAACTCTGTGATATTCTGCCGGAAAATATATTTGTTTTTACAGTTGTTTTTAGACCTTATTTATGTCTGTTTAATTGTTGTAGGTCAGATCGTATAGTATGATATTGCGACATTTGTCGGGCTGTAATCCAATCACCATTATGAGGGATTTGCAGTATAACAGTTGGTACTCATGCAATGAAACAGAAACAGGTAAATACAGACTTGGTTAATGCAATAGAACGAATTTCATATTTTTTAGAAAGACGTACCTATTGCACTTCCAAAAAAGATGGACACAGTTAGCGAGACTTGAGTAAACTTGACAGAAAAGTGCCCATAAATGTAGCAATTTTCTTTGATTGGAGCATCAACAGGTTTTGAATTTTGAAGCCTTTAAAAGCTAAGCATCTGTGGAATACCGGATAAAGGTTTACCATATGTTTATGTTAAATCAGTGGACGCATTTGGTAAGGTTAGCTGAAATCGGCAAAATTAGCAAACATAGCGCAGCGCTTTATGTTTAAAGATGACTGGTTGTTTAGTATGTGCGACAGGCTTACTTTTCTTATAAGTGCATTCCAAACCAAAAGGTTTGTGTAAAAGGAATGCTGTTCTTACTAGCTGGGCAAGATAGGTCTTACCCCATTAGTTACAATAAACGCTTTGTTCACCGGAATTCTTTCTCGCTTGTGCCGTGTAGTTGATTTGACTTGGCGTCTTCGTTTTTCTGCTTTTCCTATTGAATATTACAGACAATCCCAGATACTTTCTCCTTGTCGTTGTCAGTACCTTTTGTGAAAATCTAAGAAATTGCTGTATGTGGCCTTGCAGCCCAGTACAGGACATTCAAGTTTCAAAATGCTCATGTTAACCAAAAAGAATCAGCATTCTGTGAGGGAATAAAAGCCAACTTTAAAGCTTTCCATTTTCTTTTGTATTGCCTATGTAAAATGTATCTTTTTCGCCAATGTGGGTCTTGTACGTAAAATTTTTTAATTTCCCTAATTTGCATGTGCATTTTGTTATCTACTTTTATGGGAAGGCCTTTCCTATGCATAACCATGGAAATTGATCGTCTTGAAGACATCAAACTACACGTTGCAAGCTGCTGTTGACGTGAACACCCGAGGTAATATCATTTTTGAAGACATGTGCCTAGGGGCTTAATCGTGAAAATTAACAAGTTTTTAAAAACCTGTCACTGCCCAAACATGCTAAAAACAACACAGATATTGTTGATAAGGCACTACTGACCATTCATTGAAATGTAGATAAGCGTGTATTTACAGAAGTAATTTAATATACGGAAGTGGTATTCGAAGTAGGAAAGCTCAACAGTGTGTATAAATCTTAAATAGATCTTAATTAAGGAGTTGTAATATACGTTTTTTTATTTACTCTTTTTACTTGTAGACGCTGCGCAGAAGAAACCACTGAGAGACAAAGACAGTGCCTGTCAGCTTGTCGCAAGTGCCGCACAAATCCTTAGGTATGGCATTACCCCAAATGACAAAATCAGATCCAAGCTGAGGAGTATAGAAAAGTGCGCTGACGGTAGGGAAAATACTGCTATTAGAAGGGCTTGCAAAAAAGCCCTAGGAAGTGGTACACGGGGATCTTAGTCCATGTACCCTAGGCAGTCTTATTTGAAGAACAATAAAAGGACTTAAGACTTCGTCATCAAAGGTCATTGTCCCGAAAGAGCAGCACACAGATATTACGGATCAAGTATTCTTGAATCATGTTTGCCATCACAGTCAGTGACATGACTTTTCTACACGTTGTTACATATTTCGATACAAAGGAACATCACCTGTCAGCAGCTCAAGGGTTTCTGTTGATCTTGCTAGTCCCCATTGCGTCTCGGTTGTTAGATGGTAAACTTTTGGCAATGTAAAATGTAAAGGAATTTCCTGCTGGCCTGCTAACGTATTGTTTACTCCTGTAGTTAGCCTGCGGAGTGACAATTAGAAAGATGTCAAAATGCATCAGAATTATGCATTAGAATTTGATTAGACCCAGGTTCTATTTATTAATGTTTTTTAAGCAAGCATGCCCATTGGAGAAACTGGATAACGCCCATCTCCTATTTAATGGATATGGACTTTCACATCTGCTTATTAAATTTAAATGTGAGTCGCGGCCTATATTGCAAATTTTTTTCCCATCATCTTTAGGTAAGATTTTTCACACCTACACACTGAAGGGTGAGTTTTTGTAGTTGGTGGTATAAATAATAGTAGTTAGACTTGTACCACTGCTACTACTACTACTACTACTACTACTACTACTACTACTACCACTACCACTACCACCACCACCAACACCACCATTATCCTAATTATAGCATCCCGTGGCCATGCGTTTTTATGTTGGAATGTGTTTATTTGTTTTCAAGGACTAAAAATTGACGCTTAAGGCACAAATTTAGGTTAAACGTACCCATGAGATAACAACAAAATTTGCTATAACAACACTGCGTAAATGAGAACATTTTTATTTTATACTCGCACTGCAAAATCCCAGTAAGATATGTAAAATCATTTAGCGTCATATTTATCGTCTTATACAAAAAAGCCCGAGTAAATTGAAAATCTGAGAAGAGGGTTAGGGTGAGGAGATGAAGGCCCTCAAAAAGTATTTTATCTCGCACTGAGTTGCAGCCAAGACAACAGTTTTAGAAGATGTTAGGCTTGGTGTTACAAGGAAAGCACGGACACCATAGCATTATTTGAAGTAATCAAATTATCTGTGGCTTCTGCCTTGAACCAGATTTCAGTTGTTGATGATAATCTAATAGAGATTTATGATGAATATAGTTTTGTTTTTGTAACCCTTAGTTTCAGTTAAATTTCAGTGGCGGTTTCCATTCAGTGACACGCACAGGTAACTAGACATTACTTGTGCCTCTCTCTCTCTCTCTCTCTCTCTCTCTCTCTCTCTCTCTCTCTCTCTCTCTCTCTATATATATATATATATATATATATATATATATATATATATATATATATATATATATATATATATATATAA
>RDPX01000005.1:428984-453356 GCA_003991215.1 Morbakka virulenta | reverse complement strand
AATAAATGAAGAGCTAAAAGATATAATAAGTTGAAAGAATAAAAAAACTACACTATCCATTTCGACAAGCCTGTTTCGTGATTTTACTCACTCGTCAGGAAATGTTTCCTGACGAGTGAGTAAAATCACGAAACAGGCTTGTCGAAATGGATAGTGTAGTTTTTTGATTCTTTCCAACTTATTATATCTTTTATATATATATATATATATCGTGTTGCTCAGCACCGTCTCAGCTTTAAGAGAGTATGTTATAGCGAAGCCACGAGAGTTTACTCACAAGCATTCCTGGCAAAAGAAGATAAATACGTCAGCAGCCCATCATGAAACAAAACTAACAAGAATATGCTACCCTACCAGATACTAGTCCGCACGTGCGCAGCGATGCCATTTCCCTGTAATCGCGGGGATACTCGGCACCTTCAATTAAGCTAGTATTTTGAGAACCACTTGGGTAAAGATATGTCTCGCATCTTCCAATACGCGCCTTGTGAATTGTTGCATTCGTACTCGATTCGTTCCGAGGCACCCAATGGTAGTAACGTCAATTTTTGTGTAGACATAATTAATGTTAGCTAAGGATATGGAGATCATTAGGGCTGTGTATGAATTTGCTACGATAATTTAAAATTTACAACACTTTTTGATATAAAGATTTACTTGGAAATGAATGCAAATTACTTCCTTAATTCTAAATGTAAAACATATTTGCGTTTCGAGAAATTACATATGTTACGCTTATGGCCCCCCAACTAAATTAAAAAAACATCCGCTTTTCAGACAAGTGGTAGATATGCAAGTGTTACATCAGGAAACTTTGATATCCATGGAAAGCGCAGATGAACAAAGATAGACTTTGTGTTCTCAAATTGATTATGCAAGTGGCAGCACCCACGAGCCAACACCAGCCGCTATCTACACTACAAAGATAGACTTTGTGTTCTCAAATTGATTATGCAAGTGGCAGCACCCACGAGCCAACACTAGCCGCTATCTACACCGCGCAAATATTGGTCAGCCCAACTGGGATTGTCAAGGACACGACGAAGAAAAAGTACCCTAATGGTTCTTCGGTTGATTGCAGGACGTTTGGTGTAAAAACTAACAAAAGCACCGTTTTGATAAATCAGTTGTTGAATTTCAACTCGAAGCTTGGCATGTCGAAGATATAAGCTTGTGGATTAACCGTTGATTATTAAACACGATTTCTTTTGCTAATGGCTTCGGGAGAGGAAAAAAAATGGGCCATCGTTCTGTCGTTCGAAAAAGGAATTGGTCAAGCAACAGCAGCAGCGGTTAAGATCACCTTGTTAACATTCGTTGGTCAAAAGGTAATACTAGGGCGTAATAAATGTTGGTTAATAACCATTTGCCAGATTTCACGGTACAGGCTTTCGATAAGGAATGCAAGGCTCGAATACGGCAAAAATAAAGAAACAAAGAAACTTGGGTAGGCTGAATTTAGAAGGTATACTTAAAAAAGCATGAACAAGAAACTGGTTGACCCGGGAACAAAATACAAACATTGCTGAATCAAATAGTTTCAGTGGGTCTTCAAGGGTTTGACCCCAGAAACCCCAGAAACGTTGCCGCCTTCACTTTATTCTACCATAGTTAGTTCCTCAAATCCATATTCGATCATATGAATAAAGTCATCCTCGACAGTCCCTGCAGAAACATGTCTTTTGTGTATCTGGAGTGATTGTTATTAGGCCTAGGATGGACACTGGTGGCACTTGCTAATTTGGTACACCCTCGGGCTCCACCAAGCCGCCATCAGACTTCATGTGTACATAAAGCCCTTGGTGATTTAAAGGGGGTCCTCGCGCATCTTGGGCATTTCAACATCGGTGTTGTATCGAAGATCATACCTGGATTATAGGCTTTCACTTCAGTTTTTTTATAATAGTTTTGCTGCCGCTGCTGAAGTCCCTTTGTTTCTTTGATATTGTGTTTAAAATTTTGCCAAAAAGATTTTTTTAGCCCAATGTTGTTAAATTAGACTTATTTTTATCATTTGGCCACGCTGAGTAACGTGTTATTATTCTTGTTCGTATTCGTTCCGTTTTTGCCGTTACGTTTGGTATTAGAAACGTTTATAGAAGAACTAATAGTAAAGTACATTTTGTGGTCGAGATGAATTGAAAAACGTAAGTATAGTAAATTACAAAGCTTAATTTCATCGTTATTCTGTTGCTGTACAGCTTGTTGTTTTACTGCTTCGTCGAATTCCCGATTCAAATTTCGAACCCAATTCGAAACTTGATTACATCACTGAATATGAAAACTATTTCTTGTCCCTCAGTTGTCTCATCGGAGCTGTTATTGTTGTTGGAAAGTTGCGGAATTTAAGGAACAGTTAAGAAATATGTATGGTTAGATTTGACAAAATATTAATAAACATGCTGACTGACGACGGAGTTTGTTTCTTATTTTTACAAAACGCGTATTCCGCTTGGTTTGGACAAAAGAGAACATTTGCGGAAAATATTTGTTTCGTGCGTTTGTAAATCTCATTCAAGAAATTAATTATGAGGAGGTACAATCTTCGAGTTCCTTACAATTGTCATTAAAATAACCTATTTCCATCCGCGTGCAGACCGAAAGAAAACCAGCACGCTTCTCATCTGTTGGTCCTTGAAATTAAATGGTGTATTTGGTTTTTTATTTAAGTTACCAAAAGGGGGTAAAAATTTTCATGTGATACATCAAGGCTTTTTACCTTATAGTTATGTTTAAAAGCATTACTTGTGCTTCTCTGTTACAATCGAGTTCCAACACAATGTTGACGAGGCCGTAATGATAGCTAAAAAATAGGGGATGTTTGAACAAAAAACAGCAACTGGGGTAGTGTTTGCAAAAAGAATCAAATTGCATGAAAATATTGACTTTTTTACTGAATCAATGTCAACTAATTATCCAAAATTAGTTTTACTAAGAGATTACAGTGTACATAAATCTAACTGAAATCTGTTTTTTTTTCATTACTAAAAGATCCCCAACGCGTTACTCTATCAGATAATAATTAACTTTTTACAGTTGAACACCGATTATTGTGAACAAGTATCTGACGCATATTGAATATAACCTTTAATTTATTTGTAGAATTGTGTTACGTTGTTGTTAGATAAAATACAGTCCTCTGAATTATAGAGCCTGAAGATTAATTCAAGACATCCATTTTGCATTTCTCAAGACGAAATCAGAGCAATCAGTAGGTGTGCAAGAGTGTTTACCCGAAGGCACAAAACTTTTATAATTTTTATCCTGTTGGAAAGAACAGGTAAAGATGATGAAAAGCGAAACCACTTTTTACAAATCGTTGGACTGGAACTTTAAGAAACTGAACTTGGACACGAACCTTGAAACTCTGATTTATGTAGATTGTTACAGTGGATTATATCTTATCATTGGAATAAGAATCTAGTATCTTGAAGAAGTATACTGGGTCTTTCATTGATGGAACCCCTGGTAAACAGCGGGTTTATTTTGTCTTTCACAGATATCCACCTGTGAAAGACCCGGAAGGAAGCAACAGATCGAGGAAAAGTGGAACAGAAAGCTCGCAAGACACCATAAAATGCAAGACATACGGATC
Source organism: Morbakka virulenta (assembly GCA_003991215.1). Taxonomy (NCBI): domain Eukaryota; kingdom Metazoa; phylum Cnidaria; class Cubozoa; order Carybdeida; family Carukiidae; genus Morbakka; species Morbakka virulenta. Next base: position 449,761 of record RDPX01000005.1, on the reverse strand, counting down.
GCCCCTCCAAGACCCTCCGTGGGAAGGTCCTTCCTCTTGGGTTGGTCATCAGCCAAGGCTCAAGTACCTCAAGACCACCTGTCCTGCATGGTTGGGCCCTAAAGCCGAAGACCCGACCAAGAAGAGACCAGAGCTCTACACTTGATCTTAGCCAAAAGGCCGAGAAGCGATCTTGTATCTTGAAGTATCTTGAAGAAGTATACTGTACCGTCCTCCCGTCGGAGAATAGAATTAAAAAGCCTGAACATAATGCAGAATGTTTTATTTACTTTTTCTCAAAGGTGAATGTGAGCCTGACCAGTATGGAACATATGCAAACTTTTACAAGCTTGTGCGTCTTGTTTACGGTAATTATCAATAAATTCAATATGTGAAAACATGGAATTAAAGTGCGAAAACATTATGATAAAGAGGTGTTACCGAGGTAAAAGTGTGAAAAGTTCGTCTTTTGTTTTAATAGTGTTATCAAAAGTACATGGATCTCGACCATGCGCCCGTCTGCCCGTTGGTTTCATGTCGGTCGATCCCTTAAAATAGTGTGAAAACGATGTTAGAACAATCAGCAATTGTTCATTCACTCGATGATTTCATCTTGAGTATATTACTGCAAACTCCAGTACTGCTGCCGATCGACATTTCTACTGTTACCATGTCAAGAGAAAACGAACACCGTTGCAGAATCTCATCCTTGTGGTGTCTTGCACGCTTTCTGCCCAACTTTTTCTTGATCTGCTCCTTCCGTTCGGGTCTTTCATAGATGTATATCTGTGACCCAGAATCTCATCTTTTGCTGGATTCTGCAGCTTTTTGACCGTGGTGAAAATTATGTAAGATCCCCCAGGAGTACAACATTGGAAGAGCAACAATGTCTGATATCAAGAACGCAAGCCAAGCGATTGAGAAGTTCACATATGCTATCGCTAGCCAAATCGAAGAAGTCCAGCCAAATTTAACAGCGACGACTTGATGCTTTCTTCAGGAAGTGAATGTACGTAATTTGAATAGTGAACTCATAAACAGTAACGCAGTTGGTGCAATTAGGTTTCCTTACATGCAGAATTTCTTTTTAATGTTTGGACGATAATACTTGCGTACTTTATGAATTTGAATAATTTCACAAGAAAACAGTTAGCACATAATTTATTTAAACCAAGCGAAATGCATGTAAATGTATTTGTAAACGTGTGTTCTAACGTAAATACATGTACATGTATATCGAGCAAGGTATAGTTTGTTTACAAATAATCGAGGTTCAACTGTAATCTTATTTCTAATAGATACAGTGGTTGAAAAAGGAAAAGCGACAGGTCTCTTGGTTTTTCACTTATTTATAGCGACATTACTACAATGTTTTATCCTACCGCAAAAAAGTAGTTTATGAAAGGTAATATCAATAGAATTTATATGCGTGTGCTCGATCAAAGTAGGTATCTCGGTACCATTTGAAAATTTCTCAACTACAAGGCAAGCTTCACTATCGATCTAATTTCTTCATGATCCATAGTCCATCATTCAGATAATGTATATTATCTATCCCAATCCCTTTATTGACGGACAATCTGTAAAAAAAAATATTTAAACATAAATATGGAGAATCTTAGGGAAGGCAGTCTAAAAATACCTCAAAAACCCAAACTCCAAAGATTAGCGGTGATATAATTATTTCTTAGGTTGTTATTTTTGAAATAATGAAAACTGTATTAAGTGAACTGAATAGAGAGCACCCCCCCCAATCCCCAGCCATTTTTCAAATAGTCTCATATTGACTATAGTCAACATTACCGCACCGTTTAGCACTGGTTCTCGACCAATTCCGGAGGATTACCCTACGCTCTATTCGTAAAAGAGCATAACCTACGCCCCCCACCCCCATCATCCCCCGTGTTTCTCGATACACTTGGTCACTTCTTAGTCAATGTGCTCCTATTTTAGGGCACAACTAGTACGGCTGAAAATGTCTAAAAATCTGTAATTCAGTTAGTAGGTGTCTCTGAACACAACGCTGCAGGCTCCATGTAACTCTTAATAGCACACACAGATTTGGGTATTAGTACTAGTGTTTTGCCAAACAGGTGGTTTAGAAACGGATTATACAATTACATTAAATGTGACATCCTAAATATAAGTGAAATTTTTCTTTTAACTATATATAATTTTTCGACCCTTAATGAACATACCCTCATTCTTTGTAAAAGACCCTTGTTGACAAAATAGCCTTCTCCAAAAGCACTGTTATGTATATACATTTTCCCCTAATTGAAAACGGTACTAGAACCGTTGCATCTAACAAAAGAAGAGTGAACCTTAAATACAATTAAAATTATGTAAAACATTGTGAATGAAGTTTTGGTAAGTTAAATCAGTCTTCGTTGCTACACTCGTCATTAGAGTTTTCATACGTATCGCCTGAAAAAACGTGTTAATAAATCTTACGTAGAATTACGAAATACCTGGCAGGCATTATGACAGTGAAATATAAATTCAATACTTCCTGCATACAAAAGTACGTCCGACGTGAAAAATGGCAGTACAACTATGTAAGTCGAACCAGGAGTCCTAAACAAGAAAGAACTGCCTGTCTAGTGTTACTGATAAATCATTTTCGACTCAAATTTTTGACAAGAACCAAATGTTGCTCTAAACTAGTGTGTCTTACTATAAAGTCGAAGTAATGCGTATCATATTGAATAAGATTGCGGTGAAATTTACCGCAAGCGTTGACTTGCCACAGGCGTCGAGTTGGCACAGTCACAGGGCTTACTTCAAGGGGTGATATCTTTTGTACGTAACGCAATGGTACCTTACTTGATCATTCTACCACGTAATCGGTAGAGCGTCCGTTTTCCATCAACAAAGTTCTTTTCCGGCGACGGGATAAACATTTTTTTCCAATTTACTTCTGGAGAAAACAAAGGTATAATGAGACGAGGCCAAAATGAAATTCTGGCCTCGTCTTGGCACTTGATTGGGTACAATCAGTTATAAAAGCAATTGCGTTTGCTGCTATTGTAATATAAGTAGTTTTTCTGTAATGCTGATCATGACGAATATTAAATTCATTTATCACTGTTTGCACTCTCAAGCTATTATGGATTGCTGTTTGGGATTGTTGTCAAGTAATAACTTGTTAGCAATGTTGTATTTATGTTAAATATCAAAACACGTGTGTGTTGGTCTGTTGTGTAATTTTTTCCTTTGGAAAGTGGTACAAGCCTGCCTCCTTCCATGCAAGTTGTCAGACTCCTGCATCAACAAGAGACTGAAAGTGGAACTAAGAATTTCCCTGTGTGTATCAAGAGCATAATAGCCATCCCCCGCGTTACACACTCACATACATACATACACACACACACATATATGGTGAACAAAAATCAACAAAACTTCGTTTACAACTACGTTCTGTTGACTTTTTTTCACCATATGATAGCCCTAATATTCTTAAATTATTGAGCGCTGTCGATAGCTAATAATTACTTCGATACTGGGTGTATATATATAGTAATCCTATGGTTGGTATGAGAATACCTACCCATAAGAATATTTAAACAAAAAATTATTGAAAAAAGGGAAGCCACTTACATTTCTTCCGAGGACATTTTCATCAATCCAATGCAAAGTGCATGCTTTTTCCCTTCAGCCATGATTGCCTTCAACCGAAGTCAAGGAACGTAGTGGAAGCCAACATGTAAAGGATACAGGAGTTTGGAACGCAATTTGTTTAACAAATAATAAACTTGATAGCTTAAAGTATTGACAGTGCATAAAAGTACGAAAAAAACATGATTAGAACCGATATGCGGAAAACAGTATTAGCAATGCAGGAATGTTAAAACTAAAATAAAAGTGCTTTTGTGTTTAGAATTCATCTGTTCCGTAAAAAGGTAGTCTGCAAAAAGGCAAATCCTTCAAAAAACGGTACTCCTCTCCTCTTCTTTATAACAAGCATCTTAAAACAAGTTTCTTTTACTCGAAACGTATCCATAAGTCAGGTTATCCTTCTTTCTCGGCCTTTTTTCAGGATGACATGGCTGGCAAGTACAGTAGAGCACAGGTAAAATAAAAATTAATGGTCGTTCTTTCGGGGTCGCCAACTGGATGAAGTTTACGGGTCACAGAAAGGTGTTACTAAAGAAGAGCGCCCGACTTTCCCAGGAAGTCTGCTGGGATCCTACTGCATAAATACAACGCGGGATTTGTACTCATTTCTATGTCTATTAGGAGGCATATGTGGTATCTGTTACCCTGCAAATAAATGATCACCAGTAACAATTTCAGTACTATAATTTTACCAGTTTTCAATCGGGTTTTCCCTTGATACTGTAATCTTACAGCTTTTTGCCATACTCTGCGGTTTCCTGCGATGACTTACTGCAATTTGCATTTTCGCAAATTGTTCCTTGCATACAAATAAAAAGATAAATCTTAAAATACAGTTGATATCAAGGTCAGAGGATGAAAAATGGCAATATTTCATATTAAAGAAACACAGTTAATTAAAACATTAAAGTTTCCAAATGGTGGAGCGTAACAAAAAAACATAACTGGCTTGTAGTCAAATGACGTAAATTGGAAGGAACACAGACTAATTCTGTGACATTAATCAAGTATGCTTTAGAAACTTCCAAATTGACGAGTGTGCAAATTTGAATAACATCAAGTAAATCGAACATTTGAAAGGGATTTATTAATTCTTTTGTTTCTGGCGAACCAAATGCGAACACAATCGCTAAAATTAGGAGATGCACAATGGTAAATGAAAACAAAGGTTATCCAAAACCCTTACAAATTTATGTGGAACTGAACTTGGCATTAGGTAACGTGCAGTATCAGTGATGTGCAGTATTTAACGATGGGCATTTAAATTACGTTAATAGAGATTATTCTTTCGACTACGGTCACGGTTATACTGACAATTATGCACTTGATTATGCTCCCGATTATCCTAATGATTATGCTAATGAATATGCTAATGAATATGCTGCTGCACTTCCATGCGAAATGATGATCCAGCTTTCACAGAGCAAGGGCAATATAACTGGGATTATTTGTAACAAATATTTTGTATATGAAACTCTTAAACGTCTTACGTGTGAGAAAATCTTACATAAATTAAGCACAGCGTTTAAAACTGGGACCGGGAAGATGGAAAATATAGAAAACAATTGAATGGGAAATTAACAAAATAGATTTGATTGTCCGTTTTGGCCAAGAACTGAATAGGATACGACTATTGAATCCTTTTCTGAAGGTGACAATTTAGCTCCTGGAGATGTTAAACCAGGACACATAATATTGGCTCCGCTAAGAATAAATTTGATCGCCCCTCTATCCACTTGTTGATGAGGTAGCATATTGGGATCTACGGTTATAAAAAGTGTGTAATCAGTTATCAGTTAGAAGTAAAAGCAAAAGCGTAACTTAATATTTGGAGAAAAAGGTCAAAATGTGCCGAGGGTCAGTGCATAGGCGATAATCAGAGAAATAAGAATCCCTAACTTAAAAAGTCTGCTAACATGGCCAGTAAAATCAATTGTTCATTACTGAATTACAATTATGGAAATTATAACGATAATAAAACTACTTCCTTATACATGTGAGTTTTTATTGATAAAACCACATGAAAAACAAAGATATAAAAAGTCCACTATTATTAGAAGCAGTAGTATCATGTTTCCCAAGTTTTAATACATTGGGAAGACACTAACAAATACTAAGCAACTTCCTCTTATCTTGAATATCTGTTAAGCTTTTCAAAGACTCTACTCTGTTAACCTTGCTAGCGCAAATAAAGTCTATCTTTTCAAACCAGACTTTTGAATCAACAGATTACAGTTAAAATTAGTATCTCCTAGCATTGGTAAGTATGCAATGATATTTTTCTCCAAGTCCTTAAATTTCATCTGACCAACAAAGATTTCAATGGAGACTTAACTCCATTGAAATTTCCAAAAACGTTAACGACCTAACAATGAGACTATCCGGCCACCATGTACGGCGTACTGAACTGCCAGCCAGTGACCTAGTTCTGTGGAAGCCTTCCCATGAAAGAAAGAAAATGACGAAAGCCATCTGCTTCCTTCATCGACAGCCTCGAGTGTAATACAAGACTGGAAGATCTTGCTGAGATATGCGCTGTCATGAAAGAGAGATCTCTGAGGAGCCGTGGCTTAATGGTTAGTGCAACTACACAGTAACCAAGAGTTCCGGGTTCGATTCCCCGAGCTGGCGAGGAGAATTTGGAACTTTACAAATAAAAAAGCCATTGGTTGGTGTCAGGAAGGGCATCCGGCCAAGAAATTCCTCACTGCTAAATAAAAGTCCCTGTGAAGGGCACCGTCTGAGCCCCAATTGCTGGGGGAAATGACGTTAAAACTAAAAAAAAAATGAATGAAAGAGAGAGCTCTGGAGAGCTTCGAGATGTGCGTCCCAAGCAGGTGTCGGCTGAAACGCCTTCACTCATTAAATTTCACCACTCTTTTCCATCCCGAGTGGCAATCTGCCTATTACTGCGTCAAATGACCAGGAACAACAGTAGGTGCTAAAATAATTTCCTCAATTTTTCTTGGTTACTATGTTCACAAACTATACAAAGGCAACTTAAAATTAATGAGCTTACATTAAAACTTAATTACTTATCAACCAACTTACATTTTTGTAATAACCTTAATGTTGGCATCCAAGCTGACTCACGTTGTCTGAAGAAAACCAGCTCTGACTTCACAGCGAGAAGTTCTATGTGGTCATGACTGGGAAAACAGTAAAGAATTAAAAACAGGTTTACCGCTTGTTAACAATTTAAACCAATCAATCAATGGTCTGTCATCCAAAATAACTAGTTTGATTCTTCAGCCCAACTTTTCATGGCTTGTTTTTTAGTAGTGCCAATTAACGAAGGATTTTTACTGCCGTGGTACAAAAGGGGACTGTTAACGAGGTTTATCTTGCTGCCCGCTTATTCCAAAATGTAATGGTTAACAAATCTGATAAAAGTGACATACTTTACAAAGCCAACCCGACCAACTACATGCCATTACAGTAACACCTTGACAAAGATTAAATTGAAATACAAAAAGCAATTTTAAAAAGCCAAATATCAGTAAAAATCTTTATTTTTTACTTTGGATTTTCAAATACTCGCTCTGAAAGCAAGTCACTGAAAAAAACAACTCTTTCCACACGTTTGTTATAGCCATACGCCTGAAAAGCAATTCTTTACTGTGGTGTCTCTTAATAGGTTGGCTGCGTTACCAACAAAAGATGTGGAACGAAGGCGGGAAATCAAAATTAAGGGTACTGTCTACGGGTGCGAAGGTATTTAGGGGTTTCGGGCTCAGTGGTTACTCCAAGTACACAGTAGCCAGGACAACATAGTGTTGTAGTGGTTTTTAGATGACGTCTCGCTTGACACTGCCAATTCTTTTCTTTAAGTATAAGAATTTCAGGCATTTATTTCAGTGCTACTCGTTTAACTTGTTTAATGATATGGAGGAGTGCTGCTCTCCGGTCTATACAGGATTTGCTTTCCCTGACAACAGCTTATTCCATGTGAAGTTCTCCATTAATGGCATCTTTTAGCTACAAATGGGTAATATAGGTCAGCATTATCTGACAGGGTAGTAGATGGTCTTTCGTCTAACCCATGGACGCTATTCTTTCGGTCCAGTTATTCAGTGTGAAATGTAACGATATGCTGAATGAGGTCTTCTGGTTCGACTTTGGGGCACTGGGTGAGAGTTCGTCTTCCCCTGCCCTTCTCACATTGTCCTTTTGTTTCATTTTCTTGATGATGTCTATTCTGATAGGGTTGATCTTCACTCTAGGACTGCTGTAGTTAGTAAACAGATAACCAGTTCTTTAATGTGATTTTTCCTTTGTGTTCAAGAAAATAATCTTCTCTACACTCTTGTGTGTTTAAACGTCTGCTCTACTATTCTCACACAATTCGTATAGTTTAATCTTATACCTCGTTGTCAGGTACTTACACGGCAAGGACGTATCAAGTAGCAACTGTTGTTACTGCTTTCATGATCAGTGGAGCTGCCGGTCTCTATGCCTTTTAAAGGCATTTACCAACCTGTACTGTGCGTCCTTTTTCTTCTTCTGTTTATATAGTTTGCGTTGAATCTCCTTTTTTATATGATAAGGTAGTTAACCTTGCCAAACCAATTTCCTTTACCCAGACTAAAGACTATGGAGTAGCTATGGAGGACCTGCCAGGTGCAGTTTGACATAAATAACCATGATCCCTAAAACTGTGCAGGAGATGCTGGCTAAAGACAAAGCTAATTATAGTCCATGTCAAAGTAAAACTGAACATAACTGCCAGCATATTAGGAAATCAGGTAAAAATTACCTATGCTACAGGTACAAGTGTAAAATGTCTACTTCAAAGTGACCCTAAGGATACTTACTTACTTTAGAGTTGTCTGGTTAAAGTGTCTAACGCTCATCGCAACGGCAACTAGGGCGAGAACCATTAAAGATTAACTCACTTAAACATATGAGCTACAAGTAGCTGTACATCTAGCAGGGGCCCACTGATATCTAAAATTACCTACCATTGGAGCACTGGGTTGACAACCTGATTCAGGTGAGAAGTCTGTTGACTTCCAGAATTGAGGACTATTCGGGCACTTGGTATTACATATCTTACTGCTTTGCTTGTCGTTTGGGCTTTCCTTTTAAGTCCAGCTAGTACTGTCGGTAACCACAACTAAGTTTTCTTTATGGCATCGCTACTCCCTGCTTTTTAGGCCCTACATTAAGTCTCTGTAAAATAAAGTTACAACCTCCAGTGAACCTAGTACACATTACAAGGCAGTGCCAGGTCCTAATAATTCTTGGTGTTGACAAAAATCTTGGATTTTGTTCAGCATAAAAATTAAATTTAGATTTGTAACAATGCAAAGAGGAGATTGTTTCAAAATGATAAAAGTTTTTCTCACAATATTTTCCTTAAAACTGTTACGAAAAAAGAAAATTAATACGTAAAGGTGGAAAGTTTAAACAAACCATTTCACAAGGATAATGCTCTCCTTCTTTGGCAATATTTGATCAATATAATTTTCTATAGCAGGATACAATTCCAATATTTTGTTTCGAACTCCTCTCTGAACTGATGATTTCAGCTGAGTTACTCCTGAAACATCTTCTTTGGGTACAAATCTAAAAAGCAACAAAAACTCCTCAGAAAAATCAGAAAAAACTCATTAAATTGTCATTTCACGTGAATTTCATTGGTGAAGAATAATGAGGCTGAGGTGAAGCCTTGCGCAAGTTATATTGTTTTACTGGTTACCAGAAGAAAATTTGTCCTCTGTGATCATTTAAATCAACGTTGCATGGCTGAACTGAATCTAATTTCAAAAAAACCCAAATACTTTTGGCAACAATAAGGAGTTAAGTAACTATAGATGTAGGACTGACGATGGGAGAAGTATCTCTCGAAACGTGGCTCGGAAAAAGCTTACGACTCATGACATGATAAAGCTCTTACACCTATGGCTTTCTCTCAGCCCATCAAGTTCGGAATTTTCAAGATTATTAGTTAAGTAACTGGTTGTGCGATGCCGGAATGTCTTTTGTGTAAAGCTACTCATTTCCCTTTCCAGTCTTTACTCTTAAATCACCTTACTTCGATATAACCATAACCCAACCATACATATTTACTACACTGGGCCACTGCATGTTGTTGTAAGCACCTGCCTTAAGAATAAAATTGTCATCTACATTAGCCTTAATTTGAAACCCACTAATGAATTGGTTAAACAATAGATACGTCTGTATTCACCCAACAAAAATGATTCCTAAGATCTTCCAACTTCACATTTACTTCCAGCAGCAGAGTACTATGGGTTGCACTCTGTTTTCTCTAGCCTGCATGAATCAACCCAAATATGTTTTCTCAATTTAAACAGTATGACTGGATAATCTCACCAAAGGTGTCCATGAAACTCTCAAGTGGACTTCCTCAAAAAAAATTCATAACCAACACCCTAATTAAAGCAATGTTTATGGCAATAATGAGTCTCACGTCAATGAAGGAAGATAACGATAATCTCCCTCAAAACAATATTGAGTTAAAGGGTTATATTCCTGAAGGTTATCTAGAGGTAAATCGACTTATATGCTGCGTATTTATCTGGTATGAATCAGGGCACGATCAGTTGTAAGTATATATATATGTGTGTGTGTGTGTGTGTGTGTGTGTGTGTGTGTGTGTGTGTGTGTGTGTGTGGAGGGGGGGGGTCAAATTTTTTCCTCAAAGTTATACCCGGATACCACGAAAACCATTCAAAAAATTCCTGTCTATACAAACATACACACACCATTCATATAAAAACCCGTATTACCTGTAGAAGGTTTGCAACAAGCACTTAAAGTAATGTTGAGCCGTTGGCTATTACGTACGATTCTATACCAGAAGAAAGAAACCATTTCATGGTCATTGAAGGGTAAACCCTAGCTCACTTAAATGATACAAATTACATTTTTAGCATGTCTTAGATTACACAACAGTAGAATTTCAACAGTTTGCATGCTTTTGGCTTATTCTGCTATTTTAACACTTGTTTTACCTTAGGAAATTACTTTGAAAGGTAAAATTCATTTGAGATTGTGTAATGGTTTCCTCCAAAGAGTAAAATTCAAGTACTACCATTTGGATATTACATTTTTATAGAGTTTTCCCCTCACAAGACTGAGCATCAACTGTATGTATTAATAAATGAGAGCCAGTTGACTCTGTAACGTTATCAATCTCTTTTATGTGCAGTATCAAGTGAAAAATTTAAGGTTATAAACTTTCTCAAAATCACAGTACTAATACTGTGAGAAATATATCTCAAGGGAACATTACTTTCCAATAGGGTGTGGCATGCTTCGGTTACTAACTGATCCCCCAAAAAGAATGTACCAGCCGCCACTGACGAAAATGGATATAGGAGCTGATATCTCATGGACCAGTAAATTGCTTCTGTGTGATTTCAGAACAATATGCTTCCCAGTCTTACATGACCATGATACTAAACGTCAATGTCACGTATTTGGCAATCTGTCATTGGCAGTCTGTATAAAAAAATCTTTGTCGCTTCCAAAACATATACAGTTAGAAACTGAGTAGTTTTAACAATCGCTGGCAATGGTCTTGGCACACATACAGCGTATTTTAGATTTTTACAAATATTTCCCCCCACCCATTCAAAACAATGTTGATAAACAGGACCGGATCTGGTTGATTTTCAGTACTTCCGGAAACCCCCTGCCACACAGCATTCATACACACATGAATAGCGTGACTTCACTTTGCTCTTGAATTATAAGTCTTGAGATATGCAACAAAATCGATATTACTGGTAGTACCGAATCGCAAATCATACACTGGGGTCTTTCAGTTCCATCCCGTTCTCTCATGCAGGTGAAGCCAAAACCAACATATGAATCAACCCACTTCCGTTTTTTCCAAACGACATTTTGCAGAAAATTAGTGGAAGGCAAAATTAAAAATCACAAAAACTACTGCGCACACAATGGTAGTCAAATACAGACTGAATGGCGGAGCTCAGTCTCCGCCTTTATATACAACGCAAACACGCTTCCAGAATCTCTGAGATACGTAGATTAACAATAACCAAATAAACACACGCTTGTTCATTAAATACACACGCATTCAATTTAAATATTAAAACGAAAACATTAATTTCATAATTAAAGGTGTAGTAAATATACAAGTGCATATTTAAATACATGTATTTGCAGAAAATGACAAATGTTCTCGGAGTTTCTAGAATGTTCTAGATTCTAGGAATATTCTATCGCGTTCCACCATTCATAAACTACCCAAGTAAAAATTAATACATTAAAAAATATATTTACCAGTACCCAGAGATCGACTGCCATACCCTAGTCATCTGGTTCACATACCCCAAAGGGGTATGGATATCCCCGGTTAAGAACCTTTTGACCTTAATGTGGGCAAAACAGGGGGGATAGACCACCTTGCCAACAGGCAAAGGCGCTACTGCTTTTCGTTGACGCAATTCTTCATTTTCTTCAAAACATGGAAAAATCACCGCTTTTCCTTGAATTTTTCTTGGCCTGAAAGGTTACTTGAAACTTATCAAATTTCCTTATTTACAAGGAAGTCTCCTTCAAAGTGAAAGTATGATGAGTCAACCTCAGTCTCAGGGGCACGAGGTGAACAAAGGTCGCTTTGAAAACAACTGAAGGGAATCCTCTTTTAAGGGTTTTCCCCGGACTTCTGGCCACGACAAAAGCCAAAAGAGCAGGACGTTTCACGTCTTGTTTCAGAGTTGATATTTGTCTGTCGCATGTGTTCGTTCTGTGAAAAAGTGTAATAAGTTCAGCTCAAGTGAGTTCTTTAATTACAAAGTGCCACAGTAAAAAATGGGTATGCAGTCTGAAGCGTCATTGTCATGCAATATGCATAATGTGTTAATTTATCGGTAAAATTCTTCGGAAAATTTCATTTTTGCTAGTTGTGATCAGCTGGTAGCTCAGTGCTACAATGCTATCAGAGAGAATGTTTAAAGGCAGGTTGGGGAAAAAACTATTTTTCGGTTAAGCGTACAAGGTCTCTGCTGGCAAAGACTGTGGAATCTAAAACTGAGAGTGGGTGCTTAACTAGAAAAAGGCATAAATATAGTAGTTTTTCAATGCCCCGTCATGGTAGGCAAAGAAATTTTGGTTTTCAGAAGATTTCAAAGGCTAATTTAGCATTTTGAAGACAAAACGTCTTTTTAAAAATGTTTTGCAGTACATTTAGTTACAATTAAAAACTTTAAGTTTCTCAAAAACCGCACATTAGGTCAAGGGGAAGTCTCTCACACCTCACCTAACGTCTTCCTGCTTCCCCCACTCCCTCACTCACCACCACCACTGCCTTTCGCACCTGTTTTGTGTGTTGTGCTGCAGCTCCATTGGCGCGACATTATTAAAGTAAAGTACACAAAGAAACTGAGAAAATAATTAAAGCAATTGCAGCAACTCAAAAGCCAATTACAAGCATGTTTGTCTCTCGGTCAGAACGTGGTGGAAGTAGAGATCACAACGGGTGTGTTTTGCTTTCGAGAAGCATTTTCTAATTAGCATAGTTGATGACATGGTATGATTAATGAGAAGCCATTTTCCGGGTAATGAATTTTGGGATTAGGTATCTTGGAAAACAGAAGAGTACCGACGTAATTCTGCAGCTACTTGGGTTTCACTCCACTGTCTGGGAAACTTGAAAGATAGCAAATTTCCTATGATCATCGATGACCGCTCTGCAGCTGCTCAGTTATCAACGGCTGCCAACTTTTTTAAGTGAAAAAAGCTTTAATTTAGATAATGTGTTAAATGTGAACTTAGTGAAAATGAGGCATCAAGAGTAATTACTCCAGTTCTGATTAATGTCCTTCAACGACTTATTCCTCTCGTTTAAAAATGCAACATTCTTCGCTTTGGATCTCGATTTTTTTCACAAACCAAGGGGATGGTGATGGGTAGCAGCAATGGGAGTCATATGTGACAACTTATTCATGACGAAATAAAAATAATCACTACTGTCAGGCTAAAAGTAAAAACTTAACAGACCTCCTTCCCTGAGGCTCCGACGACATTTTCTTTATTTGGCAAGGTGACCAGAAATATCCTAATCACTTTTCCTCTTCTGTCCAATTTTTGCCAGAATTTGCGTATGACAACCATTATCAAATAAAAATCCGGCTATTCCAGCCAACATGTTACTTTTCCGGGTAATACACCTTAACTTCAAAATTCTACACAGATCTATAATGTAAAACTATACAGGTCAACGAATCTCTTTATCGCTCTTCAGAAAAGTCCCATGTCCCTTAAAGTCACTCCCCAAGCCATTCTTCACACGGATCAGACGAATTTGTACCATTTGTCAGACTATCGCAGACAGGCGAAGTCCCTTGTTAACCATTTCGGACAACGTAATTGCAGTCAAAAAAAACCTACTGAAAACTGTCATAAAATTTAATTAGTTGACAGGTCCTCGTTTGTTTTTTTTTGGACCCCAAGAAAAGCACAAATTTTGTTAAAAATCATATACGGTTCGTGTTTAGCTAACGGAAATTCGTGGGTATCAACAATATCATTTCATCGAACTATAAGAAAAGGATATTAGACCACCCTAATTTAATGGATATTTATTATGAAGCTCCATTCTTGTCCTTCAGAAGGTATAAAGGCTTTAGGATCGCTACTGAAGTCTTCCTTGGTTCCCAAATTTACTCTCCAACACTCCACAGTGCAACAATTTCAAAACCACAGTTGAGCAATTTGTCATTCTATTAAACACACCAAGAAAATTACCAACTTGATTTCATAGAAGTCATTTATATTTCAATTGGATACTATACTTCATTTCGTGTCGTGTCTGCTGCTAAATGTCGTTAGCATCATAGATTGCATGTAGGCTGTAGCACATCCTTCCTCCATTTTAGATTTATTTTTTTTATTTATTTTTTTTTTTGGTTTTAACGTCATTTTTTTCTCAGTAATTGGAGCTCAGATAGGGTCCTTCAAAGGGACTTTGTTTTTACAGTGAGGAATTTCTTACCCGGATCCCTTTCTTGACCCCAACCAATGGCCACTTGTTTTGTAAAGTTTCAAATCAGGGAATCGGACCTGGAACCTCTTGGTTACGGTGCAACTGCACTAACTTTTAAGCCACAACTCCTCTTCGCTTTAATAAATATAGATAAAAAATCTCAAGAGAAGCAGTGACTTCTGAGTTGGTTCGCCATTTTCTTTTACGACACAATTTGCCACATGAAGAAACAGGATGCCTTTATAACGAGAGGAAATGTTTTGCTCGTTTGGATGCTAAATACCCAAATGAGACGAACACAAGAGTGGATAACTTCGGCTCCTGTAGTCAATTATCCAATCAGCTTTCAATATGTCAGTCATTACTCATCAACACCCCTGTATCATCCTATGCTTTATCTATTTTACACTTAAACTTAGTTACTCTTAAATCATTTATATACAATAAGTTTCACTGACGAGGGCTTTGCAATAACCAGAAACGTTTGAAATAAATGAGTTGTTTTTGTCGGAGTTTATATAATAGAAATGTAACCTCTATGTCTACAAAAGTCTCGTGTGACTGCATAAAACGCTAAAACGCGGCAACTAAACTCTTAACCATATTTGCAGATTGGGTCGAGGAGTAACAAGGGTGGGTGGGCATGGTATTCGAGGGTGTTAGGGGCTAAATGACTACGGTCTTTTGTCTTTCCAGAATGTTCATGTAAAATTTCTTTGTGAAATTAATCAAAGATTATAAAATCAGTCTATTTTATTAAATAAATTAACAGATAAAATAGTTGAATTCAGTAAGAAAGCTTGGACAAAGAACATATTCTTAAAATTTAAAGGATTATTTCCATACTGTATTTTGTTTGAAGTAACACAGTGGAATATTGAATTTTCATATATTTTTACAGGCAATAAGCAGTCAATCAAATTGACAGTCAGCAGCCTATTGCTTTGCTCTTATTTTCAATAGAAAAAAAGACCAGTTTAATATTATACTACAGTATAACACCCCCCCCCCCTCAGTGTCTGTGGTACTACTTCAAACAAAAAAACGTCGATTCACAGAGCAGACTCTGCTTAACAAAATGTCAAGTCTAATTACTACTATTTTGTACTGTCAATCAGTAAATAAAATCTAAAAATTAGAAAACGAAGCAGCAAGATACCAGTCTTTTTGTTTGTATCTAAATTACTGTCTACAAATGCAACGTCTGCAACCAAATAAATTAAATCTTCAAAACACTTTATACCTGCCTCTCACATTCAACAAATCTTCTACATTTTAAACGCAGTTCCTAAAAACTGTCCAATACTAATAATTTTGTAAAATTCTATTTAAACGTGTATTTTATCAGTTTCAAAGTTTCTACATACTTTTTAAACATGATGCCAGGTGTTTGTCTCTCCCTTTATAGTTGCTAAAATGGAATAAAGTAGATAAATGTCATGATAAATGTGAAATATATTTTTGGCTGTTTTTTACTTAGTTACCCATCTTAAGGGGTATGTGTAAACAAATAAGTTTTAAATTCAACATTTTCAATAAAAAATTGTTTTTACATAATATACAGCTTCAAAAACCAAAGCCTTCAGTATGGTATCTGCTGTATCTACTGTTTCTGCTGTAGTTTTCTGAACATTTTTAATGGAAGAGTGGAAACCACACTGGGGATAGTGTCAACCGTGGTGGTTGGCGTATTAGTGATAGAAATAGTGGTAGAAATAGTAGTACTGGTACTAAGTAGAAGTAATAGCAGCAGTATTATTTGCTGTAGTATTTATTGTGGTAGTAAAAACAACAGACGCGATTAAATTAGTATTAGTTACGACAACAAGTGCTGTTGAAGTAGTATTAATAATAGCATTACTACAGATAGGTGTGGTATTACTGGCAAAGTCCCACTGGTTCCTTTCAAACAGTTATTTTCAGAAATTGTAAAAAAAAACAAAGTAATATCTAGTTCAAAAGAATATACATTGCAAGAGCGAACTGACAACTCGCTGAGTTATCACGATCACATAGGGTAAGACAAACGTACAACTTACAGACATAGCAATTTCTTCTAACAATTGGCAGACTGATACTAAAGTACGTTTTCGGGACTTTTGGACAAGACGAAAAAAAAAGATAGGAGTATTGTTCAATGTGGAATAGAGGGATCAACAATACTTTATTTGTAAATATTTTCGTGTTTTTCACACATCTTCAGGCAAATCTGAAATATAGAGAGAATATAACTATTTAGTTATTATGACTACAATAAGAGAAAAACAAGTCATACATTCATAATCAAGAATGTTCAGTAGTCAGCAGTAGCTAACAACAACTAGATCAAGGATGAGTATCGAACCAGCGTTCTGGTTCGATACTCATCCTTGGTGTTTGTCTCCGGCTTCAGACCTTGAGTGCCTCCAGCGTGAGAAGATATCCTTCCCTTCTAGGCATCGATTTTAGGATTTCTATGTAATCATTAGATAATGCGGTAGTGCAACTGGTTAAGTGTTTCTTGACTGGACCTGTGATGGTACTATGTTCTTTGATGCAGGTTTGGACATGGCGGCTAGTTTGGACGACATAGCACGTCTTGCAGCGTGGACATGTAAGTTTGTAAACCACCCCGCTTCACAACATCTCCACTGGTCGTTTTAGTGAAAGCATGGTCTTAATTTTCTCGGTGTTATAACATTGCACATGGTGTACTGGATCGATGAAGAGTACGTGCATAGTCCTCGGTACATGCTCCTCTGAATAATGAGGGGTTAATTTCTTACTGTTTTTTCTGGCCTTCGTTTTCCCCCATTCTTTTGTGATCTCTGTTGCTCTAGGGTGCCATTAAGTGTCTCTTTTATTTTAGCATCATAGAAACTAGGAAGACATTGGCAACTTTCTAGCAGTTGTTTTGCCTTTCTAAGTTGTCATGAAACAGATTTATTATTCATCCATCTTTACTACATCAAACAGCAATAGATTTGGCACATCGAGGAGCACATCCTGGGCAATCTGGGTTGACAAGACTATGTGCTTAAATGTGAAGGATGTTCGAGATTCGTAGACAAGAAGACAACGGAGCCTATCCAACACCATCAATACCTGAGGAGTGCTGGGACACAGTTACAGTAGACTTATTTGGTCCAATGCCTACTTCAAATAATATTGTCGTAGTGTAAGATTTGGCCTCAAGATTTCCTGAAGCCAAACTAGTCTCCTCAACTAAAGCTGATAAGGGGATCCCAGCATTAGAAGAAACCTATGATGCATATGGTAATCCACCAAAGCAAATATATGATAATGGCCCGCCTTTCAGCAGTCAAGGAATGGCGAAGTTTGCTGCTGACAGAAGCATCAAACTACAAAACACACCTTCGTTTCATCCAAGCTCCAACCCAGTGGTAACAATCATGAGGCCTTTGGAAAAGGCCATGATGATTGGATTTGGTGAAGGTAGACCTCAGCGCGATTGTACTCGTGGCGTTTTGAACCACTACCGACAAACATCACATCCAGCAACTGGTATACCCCCTGCATCTATGATGTTTAGAGATGGTATGAAGTCAGATTTTCTCAGGAGATCAATTTGAGATGAGGAGGTTTATGCTGCCAAACAACGGGGCATTCAGAAGAAGATAGAAAATCAAGAAAAGGTGAATGCATCAAAGTATCGCAAGCAGTCAAATCTATCTGTTGGAGATTCAGTGTTGGCTCATAATTTTAACAGATCTTCGAAGTTCGATGGCATCTTCTTAAAGGAACCATACATTATTACTCATGTTCATGAAACTGGCAACACCATCACAAGTGAAAGTGAGGGTAGACCATTAAAGAGAATCCAGATGACATAAAACTGGCAGCAAATCATTACAAACCAGATAGTGTATCTCAAGAAGAGGATGGACAGGAGGTCGATTTCCCTCAATACGAAGATTACGATAATGACACAACTTTGATATCTGGTGTCAATAAGATAACGAAGTGATACATGATGTTCGAAGATCGTCACATCAAAGATGTCCTAATAGGAGGTACTACAATGATGAATTTGTGGCAACATAAATGAACGATAAAATGGTGGACACTTTTTTTTGTGGGTTGTGTATACGTTGGTTTTTTTATGCACGCGTACGTTCTAAAGAACACTGATTTTTTGCGCACGGCAAAATGATTTATGAAGATTTTAGAACTGTAATGATTTAATGCAGTTTACTGATCACTTGGTGGATATTACTTTTCCTTATTAGTATTGGCCTGATTTAAATTGGGGGGAAATGTGTTATTACTAGTTGTATTAATTACTTTTTTTGTTTCCCTCAGATCAGGGTCTAAATAATAAGAAAATTTATATAAAATATATTTGTACCAAGTGGAGGATAACTTGTCATCAGTATGATGTATGATTTTCATGTCTAACAATGGTATGGCCATATTGTCTTTTTATCAATGGTGAATTTGAGATAATGGTGCAGGCTGTTAATTTCTGCAAGTTTAAGGTCAATCTCAATTTGTTTAATGTTGCAAATGATGTCATCCATGTAACATGGAAATAATGCAGCTTCTCCTTGTATGGTCTTATCAAACTGGCCCATCCACCCATTAGCTAGAGGAGGTGCTAGTAGACTGCCCATAGCTAAGCCATCTTTCTGTCTGTTGTAACCATCATGCTTTGACATAAGAACATCACATGTGGCTACCTTCGTTGGCACAATGAAGGTTTCACGATCTACAGGTGTTTTTTAGGTGCCACTAAACAGATGGTTTGTGCATATTTCAATGGCTTCCATCACTGGTGCATTTGTGTACAAGGAACTCACATTAAAGCTAACCACTTCTTCATCACCCAACAGCCGTACTGTTTTCAACGTATCCTTTATGCTTTTGGTTGATGAGTTGATGTTACATTCTGGGCCTACTGATAGCCACTCTGCAACCTTAGGTGCTACCTTATGATATGCTGGTCCTGGTTTTGATAGCACTGGACATATAGGGGTGTTATTCTTATGTACTTTTGCTAGTCCATAGGGCCATGCTGGCTGATTTCCCCGGGTGTGTAATGCTTTATAATGCTTGTACTCGAGTTTACCTTGTTCTTTCAGATCTTTTATCACCTTCAGAATTCTCTCCCCCTCTTTCAACAATGGAAATTTTTCATTCTTACATTTCTCCTCCACTTTCTCAAACTGTGGACTGGTTATTCTCTTCATTTTCTTATTCTATGTGTCATTTTATCGTCCCCACCTCTGGCTTCAGCTAAGACCCTTTCACAATGATTTATGGCATCAGCAAACAATATTTTATTAGTAGAAGTATTAGCATGTTGATACTAATAAAAAATAATTACAGTGTTCTATTCCAGCACCGGAGGCATGTGAAAACTAGCAGAAGACTGAAGCTTTTCTTGGTACTGACAATGAGACACAAAAGAACCTATACCAGCCTGAATCCTGAACAAGACGTCAGAAATATGTTTCTCAGCAACAAGTAACAAGAAGCATTTGCAACTGATACTAGGCAGGATATCATAAAAAGCCTACTAATACTTAAAAGTATATTTATTAAATGTGCGATGTGACAGAGATATGCATGAAGAAAGTGCCAGAAGTTGATAAAAAATCAAGACCAATATACAGTTGAAGTTACTAAGAGGTAAGCTAGAAAATACTGAAAATAGATTAGGATAGAAAACAAGACAAAGGAAGATAATCGTTATCTTTACCATGAATATGGGTGGGAAAATCAAGAATCTGAATCAAGGATTGAGCTAACAAAATCTTGTAGGACTTTCCTCCAAGCTCATTAATTGATTGAGAATTCAACAATAGAGTATGATAAACACTGAAGTCACCATGTACTAATATATTAGCAGATGGTTGTGACTTTTGGATAAATTCAATAGAATTAGATTTGGGCCTCAGTATACACGGGTTTTTCCACTCATTTTGTTTGAGCAGGTCTGCCTTGGGGGGGGGGGTCTGGGAAATTTACCTCCCAGAAATTTTTGAAATCCTAGACGCAAAATCCTGCATTCTGGGGCACATACGGGGGATAAATTGAGGTTTTGAAATTGCTATTTTAAAGGTCCCTTTTCTTGATACCAGACCCCTTTTTTTATTTTTTTTCTTTTTTTATTCACCCACTTTTTTTAAGTTGTTATCCATTCTACTCAGTACCTAAATTCATTCTAATTTGATGTCTAAATTTTAAAAATTTCATT
>RDPX01000005.1:348687-424862 GCA_003991215.1 Morbakka virulenta | reverse complement strand
GATTCGACCAAATCTGGAACAGTCTGTTAGACAGCGTATGCAATATGATGTCAACAAAAGTCGAAATGTTGAAATTGGTGACATTGTAATGGTACATGATTATCGTACAAAAACTAGAAAACCAATATGGGTTCGTGGACTTGTTATTCGAAAACTAGGTCCAGTTACTTATAGAATTCAAGTTGGAGATATGCAATGGAAAAGACACATAGATCAAATTCGACCATGTCATCCTGAATCTATGTCGAATGAACCTGATATTGTTAAAGAACCAAATATAAGTGATGTAACCGTAGTGCAACAAACACCTGAACCTATAGCTTTACCATCTGTTATGGATTCAGTGAATGCGAGTAATAGTACAAATGAGTGCACAGATCATGTGGAAACACCTACTTGTAAACCAAAAGAGACTACTACTCAGATTACACCCAAAGTAGTAGAAATGCGTTATCCAAGACGTGAACTTAAAAGACCAAAGAGACTAATTGAGTCTATGTGAACAATTTAGTTGTGTTAGTTTTGATTTTTAAGGACATTGACAATATTATTACCAGGAAGTAATATTAAGTTCAATTTTGATTTATTGATAGTTTGGTTTGAAAACATACGATAGATATCCTGTTAAGCATTTTAAAGAGGGGAAAAGTGTAGTGTTCGTGTATTTTACATGACATTGAGACCGATTGTTATTGTATAATTTGATTCGGTATTGTTTGTAATGGGTTTGGTTTGTTATGTCTGCGCATGTCAGTTTTGCGATTCCAATTAAAAAATGTCGTTCAGTTAGCTGCTCGTTTTTGATGTATTGATTGAACCCAACGCATAAATATAACAGGATGATAATTTACTGTCTTATCAATACTGAAATAAAATAATCAAGGAGGAAGGTAATTGATAAGTTACCAGCAATTTAACAAATGACTACAGAGAGATGCTATTTTAGTGGGATTGGCCTGGAATTGCCAATTTATAAAGCAGTACAGTACTGACAAGCACTAAATGACACTACAACTGCCCAATTCAAATTTAATCATGAAACAAGCAGCCTCTCCAAGTGTTACCGAGAATTTCTAGCTTCTTACAGTCAACAGGAAAGAAATAATCAGTAAAGTACTCAATCTGCTAACCTCCACGAGAAAAATAACTGTCCTTCAAAAGCTTGGCTTTGTAAATATAACTGTCCTTCAAAAGCTTGGCCTTGCACACTTAACAAGGTCACCTAAAAATGGAAAGAAAACTTGTGCTTCAGAGCCCCTTAACCAGACCAATATAAGAGGGGTGAGTAACAAGACACTGCTAATAGAATGATTTATATACTTGTTGCCAACCGGAACTAAATGGGTCCATCTCCCCATAAACTCAAACCTACCAGTTGTCAATCTGGAACCTCAAGCATTCTCATTTGTCCAATGCTTAACTCTGGAACCAGAACCAATTTTATGTCAATACTCTGAATTGTACAAAACACTCTTGTAATGTTTGGAGACAAACACCCTCTGCCCAGGCCACAGGTGAGTCACTAATTTAAGTGGTTCCTCTCAAGTTCTGAACCCCTGTTACATCAATGTCATGTAATAAATTTAATCATTTCTCTCATTATTATCATAGAAAATACTCTGTTAAGTTTCCTTTGTTGGTTCCAGCTCACTTTGTGCCATTTTCTCAGACTTGTCACTTGCAACAACTTCATCTCAATGCTGTTTTGTGAAGATTTCTGTTATTATAGTTTCTTCCCTAAAAGCTTTTCCAATTGTTTTCTCCTCCTTATAACCCTAGAACTCTCTTCAATTTGATTATTTTTTCCTCCTTGTAACTTGAACTCTTGGATGCCTAAATTCTCCTTTTAAAAAGAGTTATTCAAATCCTTCTTTAAGATTAAAAAAAACATTTTACTGAAAAGCAAATTAAACACTACTAATTACCAAGGCATATATCCCACCTTATCAGGATGTTACATTCTATTATGGTTTAACCTTGATTTAGATTAAGTTTTACAATAACATAATATAAAGATAAACAAAAACACTCCTGGGTAGAAAGAATTCAGCAAAAGGCAGTAATAAGTGTAGTTCATATAATTATTACCTTTAATACTTCCACTCAATGGCAGCATCAACATGGGATCTACATGACATAAAACACAACATTATTGCTTTACAAACAATAAATGTATCATAAAAGTCATTTGGGCAATAAATTTTACTAAAGTATTAAAGGGCTCATTGGTATAGAACCAAAGATAGTCCTGTAATTAATATAGGAATGAAACCCTTTAAAAAGTGAAGGTATACTTTGTAAAAGGAAATTCAAATACAATAAAATAATAATCCATCTATGGGATGGTTAAATGTGTGGATTTAAACTAGATTGAAACCAAATATATTGCTTAATAACACTGAATGACATATTTCCTCTAGACCAAGATTTCATGCTAAATATAGAATTTGATGTGCTGATTTCAAATCTGGAATTTGCTTTGCTTTACTAAATACAGTTTCTAGTTATCAGCAAAAACCTTTAAAGATATGCACTTTAATCCAGACCTGTAACTTAGTAGACCTAAACATTTATTTCAGTTATATCAATTTCATATTTTTTGTACTTAAAGTAGTAATATTTATATTCTTTTACAGTTAATGTTCAAGTTTGATAACCACAAAGCACATTTTTGGTGAAGTGTTGAACTGTTAATGCAGCAAAGCCATTGAGTCAGATTCTATGTTGTAACATCCCTGACAGTATTGAATATCAGTGATGTCATATAGGCAGCCAATTAATATTAATAACTGTGTTATAAATAGAACAGATTAATATAGCTTTAAGCAAATTATACAAGTATTAACTAATTTCTAATATCAATATCCTTGTCTTCAACTGGACCTCTAGATTTATTTCTTCCATATCCCAGCAGTGTCCCAACAACAGAATGATTGTCCTTATTAGCCACAGTGGTTAAAATCTACTGAAAATCATTGTAAACCGAACAAAGACCAGACTAAATGAAGAGATTGTGGAAGAACAATGTGGCTTGAGACCAGTAAAAGGCACAAGGAATCAAATGCTCAACCTAAAAATGATTATTGAGAAGAATAGGGAATGGGGCAAAGACTTACATTTGTGCTTCATTGATTACTCTAGGGCTTTTGACATAGTTGTTCATGATATATTTAGAATGACATGCATGATATGGGATTTCCTGTTCACATCAAATTACTGCTGAAATCCATGTATGACCAACAGAGAGCTGCTGTAAGAACAAGCTATGGACCAATGGAATGGTTTTAAATCCAACAATGCATCAGACAAGGCTGCATCCTGTTATCTCATTTGTTTATATCTACTCAGAGTCAATCATGAGGAAATTACTACTGGTATTTGAAGGAAGAATAGATGTCACAGGGCACAAAGTGTCAAATCTAAAATTATGCAAACAATGTTTGTCTTGATTGTGTTACGACCCGAGATTCCGCAGGGTAACATAAGGGATCAGATAACAACAACAACAACAAGTCAATGCATAGTTTTAACACTAATATTAAATTAAGGTAATAACACAAACTACAAAAAAAAAGAATTAGTAATACAAAGTTGGAGTGGCCTACACTGAACGACCCCAAAAACTTCAATATGATAGTCTCTAAGAAAAGTCCTTGCACGTGTTCGAAGTGTCCAAAAGGTTTAGGATAATACACAAAATGAAATCAGAGTTCCTGGTGGTTACAGTTAAGTGTTGAAGGATCCAATATTCTAAATGACTTGACTTTCCATGAAGTTATAATAATTTGGAGTATTATTCCAGATAGTTCAGCATAAAATGAAAAAGTATCTTTTATTCTTTGAGGAACAACGAGCTGACGTTTCGATGTGGTGATATGTAAGTAGGAACAAGTACAATCCCTGTTTAAAGATCATCTTTTCTAAAAGTATATAAAATTAAACCAAGGTGCTTACAACCAGAGGACTGATGACATTTCCTTCTGTCAAGCACAATCTGACTCCCACGTGTAGAGAGAGCTGGGCCCTTATCTATTCTCACATGCAGAATGTTCCAGAAAGAATCAACGGTTTCCTTTGTTTATAAACCATGATTGTCATTGTGTGAGGAATACCTCTTCAAGAAAAGGAGCCAATCAGGGTAGAGCAAACGTGTCCACAAATCTCAAAGGTATAACATGTAAAATAACACTATAAAAACAATCTCTATAACATCTCCCCCTCTAACAGAAAATTTTGGCATAAATAACAAAATTTTATAACAGTAACAATAACATAGCAAATTAATCTAATTACAACATCTTGATAAACTGTCAGCAATAACAGTATCTTTTCCTTTAACATGTTCAATAACTAAATCATACTCCTGAAGTTTCAAACTCCAATTTAATAAACGCCTATTTTTATTTTTCATTCTACTCAGAAACAACAGTGGATTATGGTCAGTATATCCAGTCAAGAGACTACCTGACCCACCTACATACACTTCGAAATGCTCGATAGCTAATACCATGGCAAGGAGTTCCTTCTCAATGGTGGAATAGTTTTTCTGGTGGCAGTCAAATTTCTTTGAAAAATAGGCTATGGGATGTTCAATGCCTTTCTAATCTTTTTGTAACAACACAGCTCCTGCAGCTACATCACTAGCATCAACTGCAAGGCTGAAGTGCTTTGTAAAGTCTGGAGCTCTGAGGATGGGTGAATTCTGAAGAAGAGCTTTTAGACTGTCAAAAGCCCTTTTACAGATACCGTCCCAGACAAATTTCCGGTTCTTCTTAAGTAGCTCTGTCAAAGGCAAAGCTACTTCAGCAAAATTCCTGCAGAATTTTCGATAATAACCAGCCATCCCTAGAAATCTCATCAAAGCTTTTTTGTTAGGTGGTTCAGGGAAGTCGACAATGGCTTTGACTTTGGCATCCACAGGAGCCACATGACCTTGTCCCACCTTGAAACCCAGAAAAACTACACTAGCACAACCAAAGTCACTCTTTGGAAGGCTGATAGTTAAATTTCCCCTGTCCAAGTTTTAGAATAAAGCCTCTATTGATGCTAAGTGATCCTCCCAATTGTCACCATTAGCTGTTATAACATCACCTAGGTAAGGCTCACTATAAGGCAAGTTACCTACTACAGAGTGCATTGACCTTTGGAAGGTAGCAGGAACATTTTTCATACCAAAAGGCATTACTTTGTACTCATACAATCCAAAAGGTGTCACAAAAGCAGAAATCTCTCGAGCTCGATCTGTTAATAGAACACCCCAATACCCTTTTAGCAAATCAATCTTGGTAACGTATTTAGCTTTACCAATGTTATCAATGCAATCATCAATTCTTGGTAGTGGGTATGAATCAGTCTTTGTTACTGCATTGACCTTTCTGTAGTCAGTACAGAATCTTACACTGCCATCAGGTTTTGGAACCATAACACAAGGAGAACTCCATTTACTTTGACTAGGTTGAGCTATACCATTATCTAAAATGAACTGAACTTCTTGTTTCATTTGTTCAGTTTTAACAGGACTCAGTCTGTATGGATGCTGTTTTATAGGACTGGCATCCCCAACATCAACATCATGTACAGCCACATTTGTTTGCCTTGGCACATCAGTGAACATATGTTTGTATTTTAAGATCAAATGGGTTAAATCCGCTCTCTGGCTTGGTTCAAGGTTTACTAAGTTTACTGTCCAAATCATTCAGAACATCTCAATTACTTAATTTTGGTTTGATTACTTCCTTCTTGGAAGGTAAGTTTGTTTCCTTAGCAGCACTATCCATACCAGGATTTATCTCTGTTACCACTGACACTGATTCAGTTACTACAAAATAAGGTTTCAACACGTTTACATGACAAAGTTGAGTTGACCTCCTATGGTCTGGAGTGTTTACCACATAATTTACATCACTAAGTTTTTCATAATTTCATAGGGACCATGTCATTTTGCTTGTAATGGGTGACCCAGAATTGGAAATAACACTAGTACTAGGTCACCAACATTGAAGGTTCTTGATTTAGCCTTCTTATCATACCAAACTTTCATCTTTTCTTGAGAGGACCTCAGATTCTTCTGGGCCAACTCACAAGCCTCATACAATCTATTTTTAAGAGATTGTACATAGTCCAAGAGACTAATAGGAGAGTTATTTGTCCATTGATCCTTTACTAGGGACAATGGCCCCCGGACCTGGTGACCAAATACAAGTTCAAAAGGAGCATACCCAAGAGACTCCTGTACAGAGTCTCTGACAGCAAACAACAACAGGTGAACACCTTCATCCCAGTCTTTTTCATGGTCATAGCAATAGGTTCTCATCATAGTTTTCAGGGTTGAATGAAACCTCTCTAATGCCCCTTGTGATTCTGGATGATATGCACTTGCTTTGATTTGATTTATCTTTAGCTCATGCAATACTTGTTGGAATAAGCCTG
This sequence comes from Morbakka virulenta, assembly GCA_003991215.1. NCBI lineage: Eukaryota > Metazoa > Cnidaria > Cubozoa > Carybdeida > Carukiidae > Morbakka > Morbakka virulenta. The sequence continues at coordinate 418,433 of RDPX01000005.1, read as the reverse complement.
ACATAAAAGTGGAACCCTGATCAGACTGTACCTCTTTAGGTAGGCCAAAGGTGGTGAAAAACCTAGTTAGAGCCTTACATATACTTTTAGTCTTAATGTTCCTGAGTGGAATTGCCTCTGGAAATCTGGTGGCTGTGATGGTAAGGAGGTACTGATTACCTGCCCTTGTTTTTGGCAAGGGCCCAACACAATCCAAGATTATTCTGGTGAAAGGTTCTTCAAAGGCTGGAATTGGATGGAGGGGAGCGACAGGTGGTTTTTTATTAGGTTTTCCAACTATTTGACATGTGTGACAAGTTTGACAAAATTTTGACACATCATGTTTTAAACCTGGCCAAAAGAAATGTCTTTGAATTTTATTTAAAGTTTTTGCTACACCTAAATGTCCAGCCATAGGATTTTTATGTGCTAATTCCAAAATTTCATTTTGATAGGGTTTTGGAACCACAATCTGATGAGTGACAACCCAGTCCTCATTGGCAGGGACATCCAGCGGTCTCCACTTCCTCATGAGTAAACCATCCTCAAGGTAGTAAGCTACAGGGACAGAACCAATTTCAGTATCTGAGACAGCTTTACTTCTCAGGTCATTTATCTGAGGATCGTTTTCTTGCTCTTTAATCAGAGCTTGTATTGACAATGACAAATTAGTCTTATTTAAGGTTTTGCAATTACCAAAAAAAATAACACTATACAAACAATCTCTATAACAATTGCCATAAGTATGACTGAACTGCAAGAACTGGTGGACTGGGTGAAAAGGGAGAGTAAAGCTGATGGACTGTTTCTAAATGTAAAGAAAACAAAGGTCATGAAAATCTGTAATGTTGAATCATGTTGATGACTCCCAGGTCACCATCAACAATGAAACAGTTGAAAATGTTAACAAGTTCATATACCTGAGGGCTACATTCTCAAACAAATATGATGCTTGCTTGCTTTCTCCATTTAGTGTCTTCCTTTCCCATAGCTCTGGGGTTTGACAGTGTATGAGACTATTCCACCTGTCTCTTTCCATTACATCTTCTTCTCTGGCACCCACTTGTCTCATATCCTCCAGCTTTTCTTTGGCTGCCCAGGTGATCACCTTCTACATTTAAGTTCAAAATTCTTCCAAGGGGGTCCTCCAGATCTCTTCTCCTGATGTGACCATACTTTTGCAGTCTTGCTCTTCTCAGCACTGTTTCCAATGGTTTTACTCCACATCTGTTTGCCACCTCTTTACTACTGATACTGTCTTGCCAAGTTATTCTTGTCATATACTAGGGCATTCTTTTGTCACTGCTTGCTAGCACTGTCTTCAATCTATCTAATATTGGCCAGCCCTCTAAGCCATACAATAACACTGACCTGGTGCATGCATCAAAAGTTCACACTCTGTTTTTCAATGGTAGGCTCCTGTTCACTAGAAGGCTGACATTCTCTCTCCAATTCTGGCATATACCAGAGATCTCATCCTTACAGCTCATTCAACTCCTCCCTAAGTATCCAGTAGATAACAAAGGTAACAAAACTCCTTCACCTCTTTGACAACCTCTCCGTCTACCTGGATATTGTCATTGTCTTCCTCCTCCTGGCACCGATTCTGACCATTCCAGGTAGGACATCAGAAGTTCAAATTACCATGTACTCTTTGTAATCTTGAGCATCGCTTGTGGCATCAGTGCTGGCAAGAGATACACAGAATCGATCTTTGACCAACTCCCCTTCCACATACTCCACATGGAAATCTTCCTGACCTGATAACTTCATTTTTCTTTCCTGTCACCATAATCTTTGTCTTTCCAATGATAATTGCAAGGATTTCAAAAAAAGAATAGTATTTCAAAAAAATGCTGTAGCTGCTCTCACCAGCATCTGGAAGAACAGAAATATATCACTCAAGATGAAGAAAAGACTCCTAACTTCTCTTGTGTTCCTGATAGGAAGTTATGGGTCAGAATATTGGCTCCAAAAGTGATCTGACAGAAAATGGCTGGAAAGCTTTGAACTGTGGTGTTATCACAGAATTCTTCCTATAAGTTGGACAGACAGTGTATCTTATGAGTTGGTATTGCAAAAGATCAACTGCAAAGATTGTTTGTTAAACACTATGCAAGCATGCCAGCTATCCTTTATAGGTCACACCTTGAGGCATGACAGTCTAGAAAATACTCTTCTTACGGGCATGGTTATTGCAAAGAGAGGCAGAGGTAGACCAAAAACTAGACCAAGTGATAACATCAAGCAATAAGAGTTGCCTAAGACCAGAAAGCCTGGAGAGAGCTGGTGAAGAGGGCCAAGGCTGCTCAAAATCGAGCTATTGGTTCCTGATATCCATGTATTTGGCCTTCATCGTAGTATTGAAAACCCATGTTCACTGCATAATCTTTGTTGTTACCCTCATCAGCTACCCCCTTGTCTTTTTCAGGCCACCACATGCATTTTAGGGTGTCAAATTGCTTGGTGATTTTTGTCATCATCAACAGTATTAGGATCATCAAGCTTCCACTTTCTATCTAGATGCTACCTTAATGTCTAAAAACAGATGACTACTGGTGACAATATGAATATGAAACTTGTTGAAAAGTAATAATGATATTGCCAACTTTTCAAATACTTTTAATAATTTTTATTCTGCCATAAAGTTTTTATAAAATTTCCAAATCTCCACTGACAATGAATTAAACAGAACATCCAACTTTCTTTCTCAACTTACCAAAATTCTTGAATCTAGAATACTTGATTCAGTTCATATATATATATATATAAACACTTCTTTAAAAGCAGTAAAAAGGCAACTAAATCAATATAAAAAAATATTCTTCTATTAATATATATATATATATATATATATATATATATATATATATATATGTGTGTGTGTGTGTGTGTGTGTGTTGTACCATTTTTTGGTGGCAACTCTGTGCAACTTGTGCTTTTAGGCAGTTGGAGGGCATGCTTGATGTGCTTGTTTAAGTGAAGTTTCTCACCCCATTAAGCTGTACTTTTTTCATTTGAGATAAATTGATCACTCATGGAGATCAGTTTGTTGAGTGTTTTGTTTTAAGAGGATGTTTTTACTTGATGTGGGTTTTCTATGAAGAAATTACTGCAAATTGCCCTGATCCACAGCCAATGGATTGTCATGAAGGTTGTTTATGTTACTGAAGGGAAAGCAATAAGAAAACTAGTTGCAGGAAATCTGAAATTAGATGTAGTTTTTTATCTGTGCTAGGTTTGTATCACGAGGCACTATATTAGGCATTACTGGTCAGGAGTTAACATCAACCTTAAACATTAATTTGGAAAGCATTATAACTTTGCCAAACTTGTTATTAGATATTTTATTCCAATATGTAAAGTATACTTTTTACTGGAAAACATAAAAATATACATATAAATGAAAACAACTGAAGGTGACCTAGTTGTATTCAAAGAATTCTGTTACTTGGGAGACAATATGAGCTGCAAACCAAGGTATGATAGTGCTGTGAAAACAAGGATTCCAGCAGCCTGGAGGAATTGGAAAGGATCAGCCAGCCTCTTAGTAAATAAGAAGATTCCCCTAAGAAATAGAGCCTACATCATTCTTAGCCTGTATCAGACCTGCGTTTCTGTATGGATCAGAAATATGGGCCTTATCTAAGAAACTAGTAGACCAAATCAGAAGCTGCGATTGTCACACGCTCAGATACATGAGTGGAATTAAATGGGAGGAGGGGCTGTCAAACGAGGAAGTAGTGGAGAGATGCAAAATTGTTGACGTTATAAAGATCTTAAAGAAAAGAAGGCTAAGATGATATGGTCATGTCAGACAGAGACCACCAGAGCACATAATTAATAGAGCCAAAAATTCTAGAGCTGGAAGGAAGAAATATCCGAGGAAGACCCCCAAATACCTGGAATGACTGCATAAAGGAGGACATAAAAGAGCTTAAAATATCAGAGGAATGGGCCATGGATAGGGCCAAATGGAAAAGAATCATTGGGGAGATCTAACCCAATTCAATTGAAGACATGATCTAAAACGAATTGATAGATATATATATATATCAATTCGTTTTAGATATATATATATATATATATATATATATATATGCTAATCCTCAGTTTAAAACATTTTTAATGGATTGTGGTCAGGCCATTTTGTCTCTAAAACTGCAGTAACCAATAACAGTTGTGCCTTGGAATTGATCATATTTCTAAATCTTTTTCTGTTTCCCCTATTGTATATCCAGTATGAGCGTTTTGGCTACCACAAAGGATCCAGGAATTTTTACGAGAACCCATTATACTAGCAAAGTGATTTCTTTTTTTAAAAAATAGTTTTTTCATGAAAGATATAACCGAACGTATTTTGGCTAAGTTCAGTTACTGGGGGTCTGGTTTGCATGATTTTCGCTGTTGCGGTTGGGCTTTGGTTTTCAAAACTGCGGTGAGATTTGACTATTTCATGACGGTGAGAATTGACTATTCATTTGCTTGCTACTGGTAGGTAAAGAAAAAGTTAATTCATATCCAGCCATAGGTACAAAATATTTCAAAATAAGAAACATCACTACTAACAAATCAAGAAACCAAGCTATTGATTATTCATCTTTCGTATAATCACACCCATATCATATGACATCGCTGGACATGTTACAAATAAATGGCATTTGATTCTTCAGATTTTACCACATCTGGCCTTATTTGTGACTGTTTCTCACCAGAAGCTTTGCAATTTAAAGGTTTAAAAATACTAACACGTGGGTAACGTACCTGTGCAAGATTTGAATCTGAATTGTTAATAGTCCTCCTTTAAAAATTCAAAGTTGAGACATCTTCAAGAATGAAAATGTTGGGTTTTCCTTATTAAATTGCCTCCTCTTGGTGCTGAGGCCTTTTAAATTGCGGGTTATGCATTTGAAGTGATTTTGGGGTTTGGAAGGAGTTATCAAATTCACACTTGAGCTGTGCGTTAATAAAAAACATACAAAAAAAATCAAATCAAAATTACAAAAGATATTTTGATTGACCTATTTTCAAAAAAATATGATTCATGAAACAAATTAAAGAAACAAAACTCAGTTGTTCTCATCAGACTTGCGGATACCTCCCATTGTTTACCTGTACCGCACATAATTTTTCCTGTATGAGTTTCGACGTAAGGGAACGATGTTTCGCCTTTTATAACCAGAAGAAGCACCAGTGTACGGTGTTGACGTGAAACATTATGAAAGCTATGTAAATTTATAAACTACAATGCTGAATCAGTTGTTAATAACTAATAGTTATTTCGAAAATAAGAATAGGTATCTGAAATGTCAGGACGCTATTGAAGAAGATTTATAACTAAAATAGGGTCTGTTCAAGACCGGTGCTTTGTGAAAAAAGGTCTATTCTTCGTTAAAATAGCTGAAAAAAAATAAATTTTTCGCTTGTTGGGAAGATTTTTCGAGAGTTAAGCAGATATATTTGGTATTTATTAAAAGAAGATGCAATAGTCTGCTGCAATGTCATAAGACAACTAGAAATTAAAGCTGTTTTGGAAGAGTGGGTTTGGTGCTCTACTATACTATCTATCAGCCCTAAGTTCTTTACAAAATCATTTTTGCAACCATGTCTTTCACTTGGGAACGCATTTATTTCCCTGGGGCACTGTGGTTGGACACCTCATTCCAATCACACAGCTAAGGTCTAAGCCTACCACAAAATGACTGGTTCTCTCCAAAGACAGAGACAACTCAGAGTAAAGAAAATTGTGAGAATAATATTGAAAGAAAGAATTTGAAATTCTCTTCCAATGCCTCTTCTTTTTAATTATAAGGGAAATCAACCTCACCAATTAGTCTTTATTCTTACTGGTTTGATGAAAAATATATGACAGTATTGAAAAGCAAAGTAAAAGTTTTGGATACTCCTTCAAAGGAACAAAACTATGTAGACGATTCAAAAAAAAGTTAGAAAGCTTTGTTAGGGAGTATAAGAAAAAATAAAGATGTAAAAGCCTTTTAATTCAAGGAAAGATTTCAATTGCAGATTCCATTCAGGTTAAAGAAATTGTTAACGAATCCAGGTTAACGAAATTGAAAATCCTAAAATAAAGGAAATTACGAAATTAAAAATACTACTGTAGTCGAGAGAAGGGTCCACAGAATTTTTTGAACCAACAATATGTTTCAGTGATGCGTTCTGTTGTGTGTCTGCTTTTAAAAATTCTGCTCTCGGTATGAAGAGCAGAATCGAGAGCCTGTAAGAATTCAATACTATCTTCCAGTAAAATCATAACAAAGAGCCTTTTGTGTTAAGATTAGTGTACCCTCCGCCACAATCCCTAATTTTTCAGTACAATGTAATGAAGGATTGGCGATATTGCAGAAAATCTTAAATGGTAACTAATCTTGCTTTGGAAAGCATCCCGAGGGCATCCTCAGGCTGCTGCTACTGAAGATCTAAGTGAAAATTCACAACCTTTTTTTTCCTTTCTCCCCAGGCACTTCAGTGCAGAGGATCACTTTTGTATTTTTTTCTTTGTACTTTTTAAATTTTTATCTATAATTTGATAAATTGTTTTGCTTTTATAGATAATGTTACTTTTATTACTAAAAATTGCTGAAAACCAGTAGGAAAGTACCAGCAATAGAATTTTGCATCTGCTCTTGACATTCTGGGGAAAAATTTGCAGAAGAAACGTCATATGACAATAGCACATCTTTGCTTATTAGCAAATATTTGGGTTTTAATGCATTGCTGAAATAAAGCATACAAGAGTTCAAAAGCAATCACCCCGCAGTTGCCATAAAAGCCTTGTGACAAAGGATCTACTAACCACCACCCCAACTTAAATAATTTAATGAAGTCATTTATTTATCTATTAAAGTAATTCACCACAAACTCGCTTGTTTAATTAAATATATGAAGAAATATTAACAAATTTTGCTTTAAATAGGATTCAAATACACGTGTTTCTCATAAGCGTACCAAATTCAGCACCAGGCTCAAATATGCTTAAAGAATTATAACTCCTTTACGTTGTAGCTTTTCCTGCCCTTAGTTATTACAAGCATTCATAAGGGTATAAAAAACACTTTTTAAATCGTAGCGATTTTTAATCCCTTTCCCTACCCTTCTCCCTACCAGCTACGCGTGTGAGTACTTTAGCATCTGAATAGGGTATGACAAGCCACCATTTAACAAACAGAACTGTCAAGTTTACTCTTATTCCATATCTAATAATTAATGTTTTGGGTCATCAAAATGGCATCTTGGGTAACGACAGATTTTGTGGCTGTTAATGAGATGTTCTTTAGCCTACAGTAGCTACTAAGGAGTTATACAGTGACATCATATTTTTGTAATGGGCTCAGAAAACCACCCATGCCTCTGTTTCTTCCTTAAGGAGTCTTTTTTGTTATATGTCGTCTACTCCCAATATTTCTTTCATGGCTTCTGATTCGTGTACTATTGTTGTGGTCGTGTTGGAAGGTTATGTTCCTGAATTTTACTCAAACTCAGCGAAAAGCCTCCATCTCTGTATTGTGTTGAAAATGATATTCTCGTCAAGAATTTCAGTCTCCCAGAACAGCAGAGAGATTTTCACTGGCAACTAGTGACCTGTTAGCCTGTTCTCTCGATCATTAGTAAGGTGATCGAGAAATTAATTAATGTAGATTTATTGGTATAGCTAGAATGGATACATTTTCCTTTATGTTTAAGTTAATATTTCCATCTTTTTAAATTTTTTAAACTGTTTTTATTGAGTGACACCATTTTAAAAGATTTGGATCAGTCAAATTCATACAAAGCTAGAGGACTTGATTTTCCAAAGGAATTTGGCCAGGTTTAGATAGTTGGTTGCTTGTATGACCTCAATTCCTATGACGTCATAGTGCAACCACAGTGGCGTGCTACTCATCTTATTAATTTTCTGGCTATGGTGTTGATGCAAGGGACTTTCGTATCATTTCTCCTTTCTCTCAGATCCTACAATTGGTGCCACACTGGATGGAAATACCTCTGATAAGTATTCCATTAATGCTGGCGTTCTTCAACGTTTTTCTCTTGGTCCACCTTTCTCCCTTTTTTATATCAGTGATCTTCCTCGTAAATTCCTTCAGTTCATAGACATCTATGCTGATGACACTCTCCTGCACTTTGACATTGGTCACAAGGCAACTCCTCTGGGACAAGTGAAACTTGCAGAACATTTGGAGTCTGACCTTTAGACTGAGAGAGATTGGGGACGGAAGTGGCTTGTTACTTTCATTGCATCAAAAACGCAAGTGATTTCGTTACGTAGAGAGCTGATTTCGTATTACCCCTAGCATTTATGAACAGTGATTCTGATATTAATCGTGATGGAGATTATTCTTAAGCTACTTGGTTTGTCATCTTTCCCAAATCTTTCTAAGGCCGATTATATTGAATATCTTGGTATATCTGCTTCTAGAAAAGTTTTTTCCCTGTACTGCCCTAGAGAGAACCTTATTCCTGAGGCCATTTTATATCTCTATAAATCTACCACACGTCCTGGCATGAAGTACTATTTTTACATCTGGGCATGTGCTCCCTCATCTCATTTTGATGTCCTTCATCGAGTTCAGAGACGTATTAGGATCTTGACAGGTTTAATTCTTGCTGCTATTCTGAAAACTTGTCTCATTGATGAAACGTGATTTGTCTTAGTATTTTCTATCGACATTGTCATGAGAAAGCTTTTGATGAGATTAACTCGATGGCACCAGCTCAGTGTGTACAGCTCACGTGACTGGCTTCTCTCAACATATTTACCTTCATGCAGCTGTCGTCCCTCGTTGTGAGAAGGCTCTCTATCATTGGCCTTTTTTCTTGGGCGGCTATGGTCTGGAACTTTTCGTTTGTGAGTCAAACATCAACTTTTCCTTTACAGTTCTGTACACACAGTGGGTTTATGTCTTGTACAGTTCTTAACTCTAAACAAATGATCTAAGTCAAACATCTTGTTGCAACATGAAACAATACTACAGCTGGTAATATGACAACAGGTTTCTCCTCCTTTTAAGGATAACGGAGCTTCAGCTCGAGATAAAAATGACGTAGATCACATTTACTTCACTTGTGTCCTTAAAATATATCCTGCTTCGATCAAAAGCCGTACCAGAGGATGCTTGAAATTATTTTAATCCACACCTTATAATCAATAAAAATAAGGAAGCTTATTTAGCATATTTGGAGGGCATAAAGATCAAATTTATTCAATGAATAGTTATGGTGAAACATCCAATACACACTTTTTAAAACAAACCAAGTATTTTAGACTACCTTTGTGTGAACCTTACTTAATAAAAAATTAAACTGACAAATCCAAGACATTTGTCAAAATACTAGCTTAAAGGACTTTTAGCCATTGTTCTTGAGTGAAACCTTGATTGACTGTCAGTATATGCTTCAACACCATAAGATTATTCAAGCAAAATAATCCATTCTGGAAGTATTAAGGACATATTATATTGTTGAAAGGAATTTAATCTTGATAATGGACTTGAATGGGTAGTGCAAGGAAGGTGCAAGAAGGACACAAGAAGGACAAAAACTTAATACATAAATTAGTGGCAACAAATTAATTGTATGCTTATGTGCTATAATGACAGCTATAAAATAAATCCCAATTAACATTAAATATCAACAAGTAAGAATTGTGAGTGACAGAGTTTTAATCACGGGATCCTTTGAGAGGATGTAACAATTTATCAATCGGGTTGTTTAAGCAAACGAAAGGAAAGATCTTTTTCTTAACATAAAACAACGATACGACAAGGAACTAAAAAGGAGGATCGAGAAACCCGAATGCTTTTATCAAAATCCAGCGACATACTAACAAGCTGAAATATTGTCCTGAGGGCACACCAGTGTTTCCATATAGTGATGGTGGCTTGTCACTTAATATCTAGAATAACTATTGAGAGAGTCGAAGCTACTGGAATATATCCACCACAATAATCCATTCTGGACGTACCATTCTGGATGCACCATTGTTGAAAGGAATATAATCTTGATAAAGGACTTGAATGGGTAGTACAAGAAGGGTACAAGAAGGACTACTGGAATATATAATCTTAAAAGGATCCAGCAAGACTCCTAAGCAGACAGTATTACTAACATGAACGTTATTTGGTATGAGCAAAGAATACATGCCCTCGTTACTTTAAAAGTCAAAAGACAATTGATATTTCTTGTCACTGGAAGAGATGAGACTGAAGCTCTGTTCCTCAGTGGGTCTGGCAAGAAAGTCGGAAGAAGAACAAGGACCTGAGTCATCACCCAACTAAAATTAATGTATCATGTACCAGATGAGAAACGCAATGAGATCTTTATGTATGTTTCTTTTATATCAAATATGCTTTCCTAAATTGCCCTAAAATGAGTACAACAGGGAAAAAAGAAATAACATTTTACAATTTCGATAATGTTTAAAAATTACTTGATATGTTGCGAGGAACATTTTGTAGAATTAGGCCAGATTATTATATTATTTGTGATTTACAGAAAATGTTAATCCCATTCAACTGCAGACTAATGGTTTGGGAAAAACCCTGCTGGATGTCTCCATTCAATATTCTTATCAAGAATCTTATCGTAATTCTGGCAAGTCAAATACCCAACAGAAAAACCAGATCAATAAAACACTCCTCTTATCTTCAGAAATGAACTAAAAAAGAAGGTAATTGACCTTTACAAAAGCCAAATCTTACCTTGTATATAAAATCGATGCAGACTTCTGACAAGAAGTGATTACAGTATAGTGTAGGATTTGGAAACTAGTAGAAGCCTCTCTAGGCTGTCAGAAACGTAGCGTCTGTTCCAAAACTTGATTGCTTGATAATAGTCTCTTATCCTTCTTCGTTTGGCCTTTTCCAGCTCTTAGCTTGAATCAGCCACTTGGTTCAGATGTCTCCAAAGGCTTGTTCTACCCTTGCTTTTATTTCCTCTGTATCCTTCTTGATACTCTCTCTACATCTTAAATTTCTCTACTACTACTCTCAGCTACTTTCTCTTTTAAACTAATGTAAATGCTCGCGCCAACCAACGCCATTGGTAATCAGCTAGTCTTGAAGCTTGCAGTTTAATACGGTTGCATATTTTATTCTGTGACGATCACCTAATTAGTCCAGTATATTTATTACAGAAGAGAGATTTAAATGAATGACAACAAAGAAAGTATCGGTCAAAACTGATATTTTTCTTTTTAACATTGAGTTAGCAAACATGATCACCAGGATAATGTGTTGTTTTCTGCTTTAAGTTCTTATATACATAAAGGAAAAGAAAAACAGAAAAGACAAAAGTACAACCAAAACCACTTTATTGCAACTGATACGCGGTAGTGACATTAAAAGTCAAAACAATGTAAGAGCAATCGACCCTTAGAGTTTGAAAAAGTTTAAAAAACCCTTAAAAAGGTCCTGTTTTTACTTAAAATTATAGTTTGTATCAGCACACCAATTGTCAAAAACAGTAATGAGTGACAACTATACAGTTGAAATATATTACCGCACCCATTGATAGTAGGGCTAGCCTTAGAATACCCATGACGTTAACTTAAATTCTTGCTTTCTCAAGAATATTATGCTTACTCTATGTAAGCATAATAATTCTTGTCTATTTTTCTCACCTTTGTTGTTTGTATAGACAACACATCAGTGATATGTCTTCTAGTTGTGTCTCCTCTGAAGGGAAAACCGAAAGTATAATAAAGAGCGCCACTTCAACCTTCTTCAGTTTTGCATTGGAGTTGTTTACCAGCATTTGCTCTACGTGCAAGTTGTACTGAAAATTATCTTGCTCGAACCTTTCCGTTCTTGTTCCTGTTCCCATATCCAGAGCTTCAAAATACATCGGGTTGTAGAATTCACTTGGATAATCAGAAAGGCTTCTATCGCACTATACTCGGTGATCTAGATAGGTGGACTTTTTTTTCTTTATGCAGTTGTTTCAATACTGTAACAGCGTTTGTCCAACTGCACAATAATATAAAAAAGCATTTCAAATGAGCCATCATTTTGATTCCGCTTCATCGCGTTTATTGTCTTTTTTATAATTTCAAATCATTCAAGTACGGAGAGACTCTCGGAGTTTCTCTTATCTTTTCAACTTGCTTTATAATCATAAAACTTAGCTTGCACCCGAACAAGTACTTGACCCTTTACATGTTAGCTTTGAGACCTGCGGTCTTGATCCTTTGTTATCTATCAGTAATAATACATTTGCCTCTTAGGAGACTCGATTATCATAATGTTATTGAGGATGCCTTCAGGAGCCTGTCCTCTTACCGTCCATCTTGTTGGGCATAAGTCATGCAGTCCCGCATATGCGTTGTCAGACAGAGCTATTTTGGAGAGCTTATAAATTATTGTAAATTATTTTTGGACAACTTACGAATAGATTTTATGAGTTCTCTTGATATCTCCGATACTTCTTTAAGCACAGGTACGTCTTTTATAATGTCAACACATGCCATATTCAAAGAAAGACCATGATAGTGTGCATATAAGCAGGATCCATTTTTCTTTTTGATGATCGTTGCTACGCCCTTAATCTCCCCTTCCATGACTGCTCCTCCATTGCAACACTATTCCCTTGCATCCTTTATATCAAAATCAGCTCGTTTTTGGACATGTAAAATATAAACTGAAACAGTGCGCGATTATAAAGAAGCTTTGTTTTTGTTTTGAACGATGCAAGTTTAGTGCGGCAAAAAGACGTTTTTCTTTCCAAATCCAGATTTTAAAGTTTTTCCGAAGAACTCAACACAACAACCATGTCACATATCTTTGAAGGTCAGTCTCAGCTTTATTCAGTGATTCCGGCCATTACGTCATGTACTGCAAAATCAACTACGAAATCTGACACGACACTTTTAAGTCTGTGGGAGACCAAATGATTCTTTTCTTTCTAAATGGCGTGATGACGCTAACTTGAGTATGAAAATGCCAACATTACATTACATTATAGTACATTTATCTTTTGGATGATGCTCGTTTGCTCACTCGGACATGTTCCACACTTTCAGTGCAGATATTTATTTCCTGGTACTAAGTACTTTTCATAGGCCATTAGTTCATCATCTGTCTAATGGAAATAACAAGTTGTTTCTGTCCGGATACATTCGGAATTCTTTATTTTGTCAATAACTGTAAACCAAATGCCTTAACAATTTTATTTAGAATCCTAGGAAAAATAAACTTATTATACTTTTTATTTAGGCATTCGTTAATATCCAGATTTGTTTTGCCTGAATAGCTAAATCTTGGGAGAGTAATAAAAATACTGTCCATGTTTCCACTATTGGGATCCCATGAACCGAGAAAAGCTGTTTCTGACATAAAAGGAACTGAAGTGACAGCAAAATTTTAACAAACATCAACCTATTTCATTGCTTTTCCTGTGCTACACTATTATAAATAATCACAGATTTGTCCTCATGTAGGGATGGGGGGGGGGGGATATATTTTAATTTCATATAATTAGGTATTGACTTTAAAATGATAAAAATGAGCTTAACAATTAGGAGAACTCAATGAGACAATCCAATAAGAACTGCTGTGGAAGATCAACAAGGAGATCAATTTCTGGAGAATTTAGCAAACTGGGGGACACATTCTTGAGAACCTTCACAACTTGTGGACCTTAAGATCAAGAGGAACGTAACCAGAGACTCCAGCAAAGACGAGTTACAGACATTTGTCAGGTCATTTTAGACTTCACTTTAGTTTATATTCATTTGCTTGACAGAAACTTGAATGAGTTTGTTTAAGTTGGCAAAAGTCAGCATTTTATGTTGGTTACAGGATTTGTTCACGCCTTTGTGTAAGCTTTGTAGAAAATTGGGAGGTGATTATCTACATTTATCGATTTATTCTATAACATTTTGGGGATTCTACGCCTAATTTACCACACTGTGTAGTGTTCGGAATGATGATGATCCCTGTTGTCACTGCCTTGTGTGTCCCACTGCGATGGTGCTTTTTAAAACCTTTATTCCCTTCTAATGCCATTCCCCAGTTCTTTAAACCTTATTCTGTGAAAACATTTTCCTAATGGTGGCTCGTTACAAGTCTTATTTTCTCCGCTCTTCCACAAAAATGACATATATTTGTTCAAGGAATTCATAGTTGTGGTACAATGGCAGGGACATGCGGCTCACCTCCCCCTACTCAACCCAAATTACTATGAAATATACATATTTAGACCTACAAAATATAATGAAAATGAGATATTTGATAAAATAATTACTATTTTTCTGTTGACCTTTTGTCAATACGAGGTACAGATGATGTGCATTACCGTCTGACGAGCCTCGCAAAAGACAGGTGTTACATCAAACGGGAGCGTCAAGAGGATGATACCACCCTACTTACGTAGATAACGGTCATAATCATCAACTTGACCTTGAGACTTTGACACAAAGATTATGACGTCATACAATGACCGGAAAAAACAGAGTATGGTTAACCTGAGGACTGGGGTCTGGATTTCTTTAAAAGAAAACAAAGAGAATATCTCACACAAAATCGTTTTGCTCCAAAGTCTTTGGGGGGTCCAGAAAGAGATAGCTGTTTATTTTATTCCCAGCATAGTTCAAAATTGTACATTTTACGGACCCTAGCTCATCTCTAGGCTAGATATTATTAATTAATAGAAGCGACACAACTAGTAAAGCACTTAAAACCAGTATACATACATTATCACACGCATTAATATCATCATTACTATTATTATTATTAATATTATACATATTTTACTATGTTTATATATATATATACATACATGCAAATATTACGTGATACACGACGTCCCCTAATAACAAAGGTTTTATATCACCAACCTTAGTGTCAGTCTGAATTAATTTTAATACTGGTTGAATATCTTTAGCATCTGGCTTCCTTGGCTCCAAAAAGATTATGGTAAACACAATTTGTCTGTGAAAATTTTCATCTGAATCTGCAGAATTGAAACTTTGATCCAATTGCAGATTCTTTGACGGGATTGGAGCAGCTTATCATGTAATATTGCTAGCCATCGAAGACAGATACTGCCGCAGGAAAATCTTAGAATGGTATAGCTAATATCTTTTAATATGTTTGCTTTTCAAGAGTAAGTAATCAATTAACGACATTTCTCCTTCGTACTGGTTTCCTTTTGAATGACCCCCTGATTTCATTTATTCCTTAACCCACCCTTCAGTCATTCCTTTCAATTACTCTCACTTTAAATGGAATATTCCACAGCAAACCATCTGCTTTTTGAAGCTATGTATCTAAAATTATAACTGGTTTAGTATTTGAATGTTTTAATTTTTAAATTTTTCTACAGACGCATGAAATTTAACTTACTACATACTGCAAACCAGTATGTTTACGTGTTTAAAGGTGTGAGTGGGACAGTTGTTGAAGTACCACACACAACTGTTGAAAATGTTGAGTTGATATGTTCAGGAGTGTATCTACTACAATATTTCTGCCTCGTTTCTCAAAATGTTCTCTGTTCCACAAAAGATCGACAAAACCAAGCGACGGCCCTAAACAAATTTAAAATATTTTGCTTAAGGGTATTCAGAGAATTCTGTCTGAATACAAAAATCACCTATTCAATTAACCTTTTGAGATCATTTTTTTAATGTCTACACACCGTTTGTATTGTTTTGATAAATTAAGTTCCTGGTTCAGTTTTATTTGCCTTCCACATTTGCCTTTGTTTTTAAAACCCCAAGCACTTTTCCTCCGAGAAGTTGATCTTGCAGTCATAAAACATATGTTATTTAAAAATTATTTGTTTGGAAATAGTTCCTGTGTCTGGTAATAAGAAGAATGGCTACAGCGGGTTTTTTTTATGTGATATTTTCTGTTTCGAATGTGTGGGTATTTTCAGATTAATGACTTAGCACTGCTCGCATTATCAGGGATTACTGGCTCACAAAAAAGGGAATTTTGTCTTGTGTTTTGTGGTAATTAAAGGACAGAGGGGATTTCTTTGTTTTTGTTCCTTGATAAAGTGCCCTACAAAAATAAGAAAATGTAAGTGAAACTCTTCTCTACTGGTAAATATATATTGTGAGTAGCCAGTTGTAGTGGTCCACTTTAAAAAAACTAACTCCGTTCAATCATTTAGCCTTATTACATGTATAATGGGTGGTGCTTTGAAATTCATTGGCTTAAATTAGGATCACCTTTTTAATCACACGACTGCTGATGGTAAACAGTTTCATTGCAATACGTATCTACAATTCCATTAATTTGAAAATGCAGATCAGACATTTCCTAAATCATTGTTTAGTGGCCGATTTTTTTATGCAAGGATAACATTCCTTCCCAGAAATATGATGTTGCTCTTTAGAAATAACTCGTCTCTTTGCAAGACTTTTTCTTCCTCCCTCGTTTTCTTTTTCTTTCTCCCTCTCTGGTTTTCTTTTTCTTTCTTTCTCTCCTCCTTCTCCTTCTCCTCCTCTTCTTCTTCTTCTTCTTCTTCTTCTGATGATGATGATGATGATAATGATGATGATGATGACAGATAAACACACAGTCGCTTGCCTTTCACTTTAAACTCAAGTCTCTCTTCAATCAGATCAAGTGACCAAAATTTCAGACCGAATTTTATTGGTCTTTGGTTATTGGCTTGTGTCTTGCCAAGTCAATATGCAATCCATGGTTTCTTACAAACTCCTATTGACTTTGATATCTTTTAGTTTAAACAAAAATCAGGAACGAAAAATTTTCTTAATGAACGTTGTGATTGGCTCTGAAGCGTTCTCAAGAGATCTGAAAGGGAAGTCAATTTCTGGCCTGGTTTCAGCGGGATTTTATCAANTGATGATGATGATGATGATGATGATGATGATGACAGATAAACACACAGTCGCTTGCCTTTCACTTTAAACTCAAGTCTCTCTTCAACCAAAGTGACCAAAATTTCAGACTGAATTTTATTGGTCTTTGGTTATTGGCTTGTGTCTTGCCAAGTCAATATGCAATCCATGGTTTCTTACAAACTCCTATTGACTTTGATATCTTTTAGTTTAAACAAAAATCAGGAACGAAAAATTTTCTTAATGAACGTTGTGATTGGCTCTGAAGCGTTCTCAAGAGCTCTGAAAGGGAAGTCAATTTCTGGCCTGGTTTCAGCGGGATTTTATCAAAGAATAAAAGCAAAGGAATCCCCTTGTCCTATTATTTCCGCAAACACAACTTGCAGACGAAAATTCTTTGTGATGAGGCATTGTAATGAGACAACAGAACATATCTTTTTCCTCTGCAAAATTGCAAATAGGATTAGGTGAATTGTCTTCCTCATCCTGGAAAAATTATTCAGCGCTTCCTTCCTTTAAATATTCAACACATTTTCTCCTGTCCATTTGGAAACAAACGAATTGCAGCAATCCCAAAAACTATTCTTTTATACCTACTGAAGCTAAAACACTTCCTCTGGCACTGACACTGCAAAGGACGTTGTGAGAAAACCAACTATGATGGAAACTCTGTTTTTCACCTATTAAAAAATTTACTCTCTGCTGTAGAATTTAGACGGCTTTTAAACCTCAAGATCCCTTTTTGCAGAAAGAATTATGTCTGGCTTTGCAATGCCATTTTGTGCCAATTGAGGCCTTATCTTTAAAATATAGCTCCTGCCATCAGTGTAATTTTTACCATGTGAATTTTGGCTCCTGTGATTCCTTTTGTGGAGTTTTTAGAAAAAAACTCGCTGGTAGAAGCTTCAACGATGAAATTAATTCTGTGGTAATAGAAGTTACCCTGGTCTTTTAGTAAGAACAGAGACAAAGCTAAAGTTGACGCATGAATCCTCGGAACATCAGAGAAATGTTGACTTGAAAATACGATGTGTACATCACTAATATTCAGAAGATGAACAAAGACAGCGAAGGGTTAACATTGAAGGGACGTTGAACTTAGATGAATAATGAAGAAACGTTGATAAAAACAATGTAATACAATGAAATTCAAGGTAAAGTACGATATCGATGTTGCAAATATAAACCCACGCTGATTTAAACGACGAATACAGTAAAAAACTCCGAACTTATAAAAGGTGAACTATAAAATGTTAGATACCCCACATTGCCAAGAAGTGTGAGTGGGGTTGAGAAGGTGAAAGATAATTAAAACATGATCGTTTGAAGGCAAATTAAGCATGATGCATTACCGAACAACCAGAAAGCAATCGACACCTTGCTCAACATAAAAAACTATGCTGTTGGAATAATTCCGTCACAAATCATTCTCCCCAGGAGATGAGACTTCCAGCCCAAAAAGAAAAAAAATCAAGAAAACAACAAAAAACGTTCAACCCAAATAATCACTCTTCCATTTTCTCTCCCTTTGTTTGTTTCTTCGTCTTGGTCTTGGACTTACGCTTGTGCAATGGCATTTCTCTATTTTTCCTGTCTGTCAGATAGATAAGTGATTATTTGGTGGGTGCCATTGCTTGGTTTATTAACCGAATAGCTCCCCTGTTTTTCACTGTTTATCTTGTTAGACGTATGAAAAATATCAAGTGTGCCATTATTCTGTATACAGCACACACATTCAAAAGAGAAAAAAACTTGGGATCGCTGCTGAAGAAAAACCACAGTGGTAAAGAGTACAGTCGGCGCCACGTAAGTGGGTGACACTTTGTCGGGATTGTCATTTAAACGAGGCAATCACAGAGACGGAAAAATTTACCATATTTCTCTCTATTTTACCGTAGCTTTACCGGGACGCTAAAAAGTTTTCCATGCCGCTTTATCGAGTTGTTGCGAGACAATTTTTCAGGATGAAATGTGACACTTCACCGAAAATATACTGTTCAAAATGGTTGAGAGAAAAGAAAAGAGCCTGGATTATCTGTGGAATTGTTTTTAACATCTTAACGCTGTTAGGGAGAGGATATTCATCTGTAATCAATAGCCACTCACCCTCTCAATCGGCACCATCGAATGCTGTAGTAGGGGTGTAATATATCACCAAGTGAACAAGTTTATGACAACTCCTGCCTCCCTGGTCCCTCTGAAGTTGACCGAGAGTTATGAGTCATCAAACAACCCACGAGCAATCGTCACCATCACTTGCAACTGGTAACGCAATTCTGCCTCTGGATAAGTTATTGTTGGCTTGACCCGTTGTACAAACTTTTTGAGCATCGCAGGAAAACTTGCTGAATGCTATCTCGTCTCTTTGATCTCGATTTATTAATCACCGTCTTCAGTTGTTGCTTCCCTATTCAGGACTCAGTTAGGCAGTTGTGACAACGAACAAAGTGTTCATATTTCACAAGTTGTTACATAAAACGAAAAGAAAAAAGAAATAAGACAAATGTACATGTGCACTGCAGTGAGAACAACAACAACAACAACAACAAAAACAATACAAAAAACCCCCAATCATTTTAACATGGACATATTCAGTTAGAAGTCCCTGAATAAGAAGAATGGAACAATGCTACATGTATCCAAATTAATCCCGAGTCAATTCTGAGCCAAAAAAGGGGAACAATATGACAGTCACTTAATCGGAAAAGCCGTTTTATCTGGAGAGCTTCTCTGGAACGTGTACGGTTGGTGTACGGATTAAAAGGTGCTGAGTTGTCTTTTTAATGGCCTCTGTGACCATTTTTAGTATTATTGGGGTCGGGAACAGTTTACAAACAACTCATTTAACAAATAACACACACTTCATGACTGCAAAATCAATTTCCCAAAGGAAAAGTCCGAGAGCTTTTGAAAATAAGGAGCCAAAATGCGTAAGGCAAATAAAATTGACCCAGGAACTCAATTTATCAAAGCAATAGAGATCATCTATTTTTGAGAAAAATTCATTACTCCATATTTTGGTGAAAGTAGTAGATTTGGAGAGGGGCCGTTAAGAAATTTTTCTGACAACGCCCCTTTTTCGGCTATTAATGTGAACTCCGCTATTTTGTCACAGAGTTAAGAGGAGATGCTTTCAGGAGTCCGTTTTGTAACAAATGCTCCTGGCCTTTCATCGTCTTTAACATCTTCTCTGCTCTCTCTCTAAATCGTTCGTGCCACATAAATACCTAAGTCTTTTGTAGGTTAGGTCGTCCATAAGCGGTGTGTAACTTTTCAATTGTTTCTGATGGCATAAACCCGAGTTTAGCACAAATTTTNCATCTGCTTGGACGTGGAATGTTGATACCAGAAGAAAGGTATGTTGTCCAGCTGCTATCAACACTATCCGACAACCTGCTTCCATTGTCTTCACCTTTATCCCTGGCGGGGCAGCTGCCGGGTGCTATGCCTTGCTGAAGGGCAACCCGTGATTTTGTCCGGGACTGCTTATTCAATATATTCGCAGCTAACCTCCATATCTGAAGGTCGTTCCACTATCCGCAACCTGTGGACCCGGTGGATGGGAGTTATCATCTCCACACCATAATTTGTGCTAAACTCGGCGTAAACCCGAGTTTAGCACAAATTTTCACGCACACTCTCTGCTCAATTTCCCCCTCCATTTTGACTGAAATTTGCCGGAAGAGAAGCACTGTCCTTCATCTATTCACCATAGCAACTGCATCGCGCAACGAAAAACTTTCAGATCGACACAAACGCTTCCTGACACATCTACCTTCATGATAACAACTTGACCAATCTCACCATACCGGAGTTATCAGCTCATTCCGGGAATTTATTGATCACACCTCGTACATTATTTTTAATAAATACTTTCTTTCTTGCCTTTCTCAGAGCGAAATCACTGATGACATCATCAAATGATAAATTGCGTAGCATTTTACTTTCTATGCGTAGTAGAGTGAGGGAACACAATTTAATGGTTTGTTGTTCTAAATTCATTTTTTATCTTCTTCAACTAAGCAAAAGATCTTTCCCAAAAGCACTTTGCGATCATCGAAGTAAGAAACTTTCTCAAAACTGTTTCTGCATTATGTATTGCTCATTGGACGTGACTGTTAAATATTATTCAATACAAATCCAATGTGTGTCAAGCTATAACGTTTTTGTGAATCAAGGCTTTGCTACGACTAATATATTGATGAAAATGTCGAAGCTGTCCAACAGGGTTTATGTCTACCTCTTTATAATATATTTGTCACAGTGTACTAACTTCTTCGTGAATCTGTTCTTCTATTACATCTAATTTTGTCAAGTATATAAACTTTTTTGCAGCATCCCTGTATGCTAATGCCCTCTGTGCCAGATTTGACTGTATTGCAGCCAACGCAGATATAAAAGTTTTGACTCTGACTTTGTCTCTTGGCTTAATGTTCTCTAGCGCATCGTCTTCATCACCAATATGCCTTCTTCTAAATCTCGTTTGCTTGTAATCAACATCGAACAATTTGTTATTTGTCTATTCTTCAAAATTATCGAAAAGATTCCTGGTACCTTTAAGAAAATACGAAAGTGAAGCATAGAATTTCTCACATACATCTGACTAACTTTGGGCTCTTGCAGTGATTGACTAGTGTTATGAGATTTATCCAGCAAATATAGCCAAAATAATAATAGCACTATGGTTTTTTAACAAACTCTTCCATTTTATTCAAAATATTAATGCTTTGATTTCTTGTTTTGCTTTTCTCTAAAGTATCAGAATCAAGCTTATGCAACGCAGGAATTATACCACCATAACTACCAAATACTGCAGCTGTGGCCATGGAATATCCTTCCCATCTAGTCTTTGACAAAGATTTAGGAACTTTAGATACCTTTTTGAAGAATGACAACGGTATTACCCATCTATGTGTAGAGGATGAAATGATACTGTATATTTCTTAAAGAATTCCAAAAACGTTTACTGCATCTAAGCAACAGTCAACTGCTGCTCTCCGAACAAGAACCAAAGAAGGACAGGCACAATGAATATCAAAGCACACTTATTAACCTTCAATATTATTGTTTGTATACCCCTCTATTTGCTTGACGTATTGGTAGCATTTTCATATGACTAGCCTCGACACTTAACTAAAATATATTTTGCACTCACTTGTAAGGTAATTATGTACCATCATAAAATCTATTTTGCACTCGCTTGTAAGGTAATCATGTACCATCATAAAATCTATTTTGCACTCGCTTGTAAGGTAATCATGTACCATCCTAAAATCTATTTTGCACTCGCTTGTAAGGTAGTCGTGTAACATCCTAGCCATACTTTCTGCTGTCTTTTTTCCCTTGTCATTTTTAGAAAAGTTAAAAAACGTTCAATAGGAAGCCCATCATCTGGTAACACATACTTTACAATTGCAGTGAGCTGATCAATAAGGTACCGGTCTGGAGTGGAATTTTCAAATAAAGTGAAGTGACCTGAAGTTCTTAAATAATCCGAGGTTGATTATTTTTCCTTATACACCATAATGTCGATAAATCCATCACATTTTGTTTTAGAAAGATACGACATGATACCTGATTCTTTATTCCAAAATACCTTTATGTGGTTTGGTAGAAAGGGAACCAAAAAAATTTCCATTGTGGGGAGTAATACCCTGAAAAGTATACCACACTCTGCCATAGTTATTAAAATTGCTGCAACCCATTTAAGAACATGTTTCCAGCACTGCCGTTTGGTAGGTATCTGTTATGCTAGTTGATAGTAATTGTCTACCTAAGTTTTCTTGTAAGATATATTAACGAAGATGTTCTATGGTCTACTGAGTTTTCATGAATGTTAACCAAACAGGCACCAATCACAAAATCCATCAGATGATAGTGCTGTAGACGAATTAGAAAAGAGATTACTTACAAAACAGTATAAACGACCAGTTTCTGGTGAATATAACAATCATTCTCTGCAACATTTTTCACCATTAACCCCTTCAGGATTGAACACTCTTTTGAACAATGATTTGAGAGATGATTTCTCGATAAAAACACCAGTGATAGTCCAATCTGACTACTCCTCCCTTCTCAGGAGGGTAATGTGTAACAGAAAGTGTCTGCTTTCGCTCCATTTGAAGACCACCCCATTACCATACGGCTTAGTTAGTTGATATGCTGATAGTCTACGTCAAGTCGATATTTTTGGGCATCGATTTCTTTTTCCTATGACACATCCAGTCATACGAATGGCCCCATGCACCCTGCAGAACTTCAATGATCAGGGGGTGCAAAGAATGCCTAGACCCAAAACTGACTTTATATCCGAGAGTGTAAATGTGGTAACACTGAATCTACACAGACCAAGAAAAACCTGTTACCATACTCTCTTGTTAGCTTTCAGTAATGTCAGAGAGTTTCTTTTCAATTTTTCTTTTGTGAAAGCTTTTCTTTATTCTGACTCTCCTCGTGTTCTTGCATCTTGTGAGACACGCCTCAATGAGAGTGTTGGTAATCTTCATCCTGACATTTACCTTTTTTGTGTGTAGACTCTACAACTTATCTTCACGATGCTGCTATCTGTGATTGACAGGATCTTCCAGCTGTTAGAATAAAAGATCTTGAATCGAAAGATAAGCCTTCTATGTCCTTTAAATTATCTTTTCGTCAAGTCAATTGCTATCTATTTTTCTCATATCAATCTCCTTTTCTGATCCTCAGAACAGTATCAGACTCCACTGATCATACTGCTAACACCTTTCTCTTTGGTGACCTCAATGCTCATTAAATGTCTGGGTTAACTCATTCCAACAGAACTGTCCTAACTGCTGAGGTTACTTACAATTTTGATCTTGCCCATGATCTTGTACAGCTTGTCGATTTTCCAACAATTTTCCCTCATTCATGCTCAAGAGAACCTCCTCTTTCAGACCTTTTGTTGAATTATGTTCCTGAGGATTGTGCAGTCTTATCTGGTCCTACTTTTCAATCTGATCACTTTTTTGTTACTGTTGAAGCTGAGTAACTTGTAACTTGGTAACTTGAAATCTTCTTCACAAGCCATAATCATTGTAAGAGTTTTAAATTTTGAGCTGACTGGAATAGATTACGTCAATTTCTCGGTGATATTCCATGAGAATCGGTCGTCAGTTGGTACTGAAATATTTGTACCTAATCGTAGTTACAACGTCAAGCCATATTCTCTTCCATGGTTCAAAACTCATTGTTCTTCTGCCATCACAATTATTTCTATGTTCAGTTTCAACGAAATGGAACTGAAGAATCTTGGGTTTTTGAGACGGACCAGCAATTCTTGTCATAGGGTAATGTTTGGTGCTGAAGTGCCTCGTTATGCTGAGAGAATTCGAGAATGTATTTCTACTCAAAGAATTGGAAGCTAATACATTCGAAACTGATGCTGAAACCATACCCGAGATTACTGATATGGTGTATGCCCTGGGAAAAGCTGTTGCGTATCCGATTGGAGCGAAGGCGAAAGAAACGAACCAGAGAAGAGCCATAAAAGCAGAGAATGGAGATAGAAGAGTATGCAAGCTGAAAGCTGAGATGAAAAGGTTGAGACAAGATATAGCAAGAGCGGGAAATGAGTTACACCTACGAAAGCAACAAAAGAAAGCAACAAAAAAGGAGAAAGAAATCATCAAGCAATTACAAACAAACATGAATAGAAAAGAATTGACCTCAAGAAATCTGATCGTAGCAATAAAACAATGGCTTGAAAAACTACTATACAAGAAAATGAAACTTGACAAATATATTGAGAGAGAATTAAGGAGGATTAAGAGAAAAACAAAGAAGGACAACATCATGTTCCACAAAGATCAGACGCTGGAGGAATTATATAAGCAAGAAGGTGAAATTCCTGAAATGGAGAAGTTTGTCAAGTTCTGGGGAGACATTTGAGAGCAAGATGAATTGACACCCATTATGTCATGGATGGAGGAAGTAAAGACAGAGTTGAATGAAAAAGTGAACATCGTGAGCCAGTTTGAAATCACTGAAGAGAAACGCAGAAGAGAAATAGAGAAAAGGAAAAATTGGAATGCTCCAGGAATAGATTACATCCAAAAATTCTGGTGGAAGAAGTTTACACTGACACAGACAACGTTGGCAAAATCATTCACTGAGCTGTGCGGTGACATATCCAGAACACCAGAATGTTGGCCATCGGGGAGAACAGTACTTACAACATGAGAGAGAGAACATGAGAGAACACGTACTGGTGAATGAGATTTGGGACGAAGAGCAGCGTGGAGCACAGGAGGGGGTGTTAGGGACGGTGTATCAACTCATAATCGACTATGGAAGAAGTGAAGCAACACCACCGCAATCTTGCAGTAGCGTTTTACGATTACAAGAAGGCGTACGACAAAGTACACCACGATTGGATGATTCGTGTTTATCATTGGATCGGAATACCGAGAAATGTCATAAGATTGATTGTGGATTTAATAAGTAAATGGAAAATGAGATTGAAATTTGGAATGGTAGTGAAAAGATGACAAGTAGGTGGATACGGATATTATGTGGATTCCTTCAAGGAGACAGCTATTGTCCAGCTGGATTCTGTATCACAGAAATTCCGGTTTGCATATTACTACAACATAGCAAAGGATACAGAATGGGTGAATCTGGTAATCGTGTTGTCAAAAAAACTCACAGTTGTATCAAGAAAGCCATAATGCATTGAAGATTGTGAATGAGATTATTGTGCAAGCTAGTCATGATACAGGACCATGTTACGGAGTATCAAAATGTGCTGAAATCAATTTTCAAAATGGAAATATGGTTAAAGAAGATGGATTACAGGTATTGGAGGAGAGAATGAAGACGATGAACCCAGATGAAAATGATATCTACAAATTTTTGGGAATCCAGCAAGCGGATGGTATCAAGACGAAGGATGTGTATATAAGAATGAAGGACGAAGTAACTAAGAGAGTGAAGATGCTGAAGAAAACTAAATTGAATGATGCTAACCTCATCAAGGCTATTAATATGAAAGTCATAACAGTTGCAAATTATGTGGTGAATGTGTGTAAATTTACGGCAGCTGAATTGAAGGAGTTAGACCAGATTATCAAGAAGGAACTGTGAGGAAAGTGCATGTTGAGAAGACAGGTAAGCGACGACCGGTTATACTTGAAATGAGAAAGAGGAGGAAGAGGATTGAAATAAATGAGAGACGCATACAAGGAAGCGAGGTTGCGAGTGGCATGTTACATGGCAAAGTCGACCAACAGATGGATCAGAGCAGCATAGAGAAGAGAGGAGAATAAAGAAAATGCTGTTGTATCTAAATCGATGTCAACAATGGACAAGGCTGGAATTAGGCTGCATTTTGAAGATGAATTGATGTAACTGGACGAAGAGGTGATGGATGAGCCGACAGAATACAAAGCGACGTGATTGAAAGTGAAGTAAAGTTTGTAGAAAGCTACAGAGTCCAAGAGGATCGAAACCTACAAGACAAAGGAACAGCAGAGCCACGTTTGTCAAAAGCAAGAAGAAGAGTGTCATCCCTGGTTGAACCAGAAATTACATGGTCGAAAGACGTCATCAATCATGACAATGCTAGAACAGATGGTGGAGACAATATCATGGAAGGTATCGAAAAGATTGGCCCAAAATGGACAAAGAAGAGTTTGTCACGAGAGAGATAAAACCGTTGAATATATTGTTGCTGGGTGCAAAGCCCTAGTACAAAGTGAATACCCAGCACGACACAACACAGAGTATTAATGATTGTGGCAGTCAACTGGGCCAAGGAGTACGAACTAATAGGCAATGACGCAGTGTGGTACAAAGAGCGATGGGCACGAGGAACGGTGTTGGAGAATGAGCGAGGAAAACTTTTTTGGGGTTTTGAATTCAATTTGCGAAAAACCACAACGGCAACGAGACCCGACCTGATATTAGAAGACAAAAAAAGGTTAGCCTGTCCATCTCATTTCATTAACTTTCATCCTCGAGTGGCTTTTAGCTTTGATGTGTGGTGACTCACTAGTACATAAAAAAAGACAAAGAAAAGAAGAACATCTGGATTTGTGATATGGCTTGTCCACAGCAACAAAATATCGCAACAAACAATTGGTAAAACTGACAAAGTACAGACAACTGGCCTTCGAAACAAGAGAGAGAGAGAGAGAGAGAGAGAGAGAGAGAGAGAGAGAGAGAGAGAGAGAGAGAGAGAGAGCGCGAGAGACGGGCGGGATACAATGTTATGGTTGTACCCATGATAATTGGTGCTCTCGGTGTTGGAATGCGTCAAGTCGCGAAAGACATGGGAATGATTTTCGAGAGTAGTGATACGGTACAAAAGGCTATCTGCGAAACGATCGTTAAGGACAGTGAGACCACACTTAGAAAAGTACTATCTGGTGTCAATCAAGACACAGATGAATGACTTTGTTTTATAGCATTTTTTTGGTCAATGGCGACTGTTCATAGTGCGAAACTTGTTTTCTATTGTAACTAGCAAATTTTGGTAATTATATTTTAGAGCTATTTTCTTGTGGAAACTTTCTCAAAATAAATAATAATAATAGGAGTGGGGAGTGCTATAGTCATGAGTTGTTGTCATCCAACAACAACCGTTTGGGCAACATGCCTTTCTTCACTGGTTGTGGGGCAGCATTTGCAAGGTTGGAATTGATGTTGCTATTTTGTTTTGGTTTGCTATTTTATCTCACTCTTGTGGCTGCAGTACATGTGACGGCGTTCAACTTACCTGGTTTATTCCTGAGCGCTGAATGGGGATTTTTCACCCATCTATCACTAGATGATGTGTAACTACTCAATAATAATAATAATAATAATAGTAATAATAATAGTAATAATAATATGATATAATAATAATATAATAATAATATAATAATAATATAATAATATTATAATAGTTTAATAGTATTCAGGTCAGACATTGGCATGGAATTTGGGATTGAGAAATGTACAGTAGTGATAATGAAAAGAGGGAAAATGTCCAATTCAAATGGAATAAAGCTGCCAAAGGACAACGTAATCAAGGTATTAAATGCTGAGGAAGGATACAAATATCTGGGAGTCTCAGAGAGCGATACAATTATGAAAAATGAAGTGAAGGAAAAGAATATCTTCGCCGAATAAGGAAAATACTGGAAACCAAGTTAAACAGCAGAAACCTGATAAAAGGAATTAACACCAGGGCAGTATCACTAATGAGATGTTCTGCGCCCTTCCTGGATTGGACAGCAGATGAACTAAAAGCAATGGACGGGAGAACCAGGAAAGTTCTCACAATGCACAAAGCTCTCCATCCAAAGGATGATGTTGACAGACTATATGTAGGAAGAAAAGACGGAGGAAGGGGCTTATCTCAATCGAAGAGTGTATTGAGAATTCAGTGCTAGGTTTGACAGAGTATGTTGAGAAAAGTAACGAAAGACTAGTAAGAGCAGGAAGAGATTGGTATGGAGAATCTAAGGAGTCTGTTGATGTCTTGAAAAAACACCGGGTCGCAGAAAGATAAAACCGATGGAAAAAACCCAATACGTGGACAGTTCATAAGGCAAACGACGGATATAGCTGATGATATGTCATGGGCGAAGCTCAGAAGTGGAGCATTAAAACGAGAAACTGAATTACTCATTACCTCTGCACAAGATTAATGTATTCGGAGAAATTACATCAAGACAAGAATAGATAAAACTCAGGAAAATAGTCTTTGCCGTATATGTGGAAAAAAAGAAGGGACGGTAATGCATGTTATTTGTGATTGCATGAAACTTGCAGAAAAAGAATACAAAAGGAGACATGACTGTGTAGGAACAACAATCCATTAGGAACTATGCAAGCAGCTAGGTTTCAAACATAATGACAAATGATATGAACAAAAGCCAGTTGCTATGGAACTTTGAAGTAAAAACAGATCATCATATAGAAGCTAGAAGGCCTAACCTCAGAATTGTTGACAAAGAAACCTATGATGAAGAAGGAAAGCCAGTCAGAGGCAAAAGGAAAAGAATGTATGCCATATGGAAAGAAAGACAAAGTCTTGAGATAAAGGAACAGAGAATTTGTGACCAGAATCGTATGATATTAAAGAATGGTTGGTTGTCGGGTTTTGAATCAGAGAACATCAAAAGACATATTTCATGAAGCTGATCGTAGCAATGTTGATATCAACCGCATGGGCGAGAATGTTGATGGAGTGGTGATGGCTGAATGTACATAACCAATAGGGAATTAATTTATTGAAGTAATGTCTGGAGAACATGACTTAAACCAGGATGAATGGATGACACTTGAAGGAATTAATAAAGTCATTGATGAAAATTTAGAGGAAAGAATAACTGGGTTTAAACGGGTTGATAGAAAAATGCCGAGAGAAGAAGGCAAAAAGTTTAATATGGTTCTTCGTAATATAAGGACAGATAATTTAACTGGAACTTACAACCTTATGTAAGCCTGTTCAATTTATATTGGTTATAACGTTGGGTTTAAACCCCTACAGGAATATAACCAACTAAAACAGAAGGAACCATGGTGGAAGAGACGAATAGATAATTCTATCAAAGTGATCAAAAAAGAAATAAGTATACTTGAAGGAGGGAAGAAGGACCAATGCTGGAATAAGAAGAAGTTCCAGAATCTGGAAAGAAAATATTCTATCCGGAAAAAAGGATTGAACGTAGTTATAGAAGAACTGAAACAGCGGCTTCAAGCCCAAAGTAAGAAAGTTAAACGTTACCAACAAAGAAATGAGCAATTCAGGATAAACAGAACATTTCAGACTGATCAAAAAAGAATTTTCCAACAACTAAACAGTGTTAACAGGAGTAATGAAAAACCTGTCGCGGAAGATAGTAAACAGTTTTGGAGTGACATATTCGGCAAGAATCTCAGACATAATGAAGATGCTTACTGGTTAGAAAAACTAGAAGACAACAAGAAGGCAACCTCCACGTGGTGACGCCTGGATACTGATTAGCTAGGTTATCCTGACTGGTTGGTAACGAATAGCCTTCATTTTAAGCTGTTTTTCCAGTACCATGGAAGAAATCGATTTCGTCGTTCATGTGATTTTGAATCTGGTTCGTCGTCGATTTGGAGTAAATTTTTTGAACTTGTGCCGCCCCTGGTGGTAAGTGAAAGTTTTTTGTTTCTGGTTTCTTTCCAAACCGATCTGCCTTTTGGCGGTGAGGGGAGGTTTGTGTCCCGTTTCATGAGGCCGGATCGAACTCACCGGGGTGGTCTTCAAATCTACCTCCAGCAGCTTACACACACACACACACACACACACACACACACACACAGAGAATGAAGCAGAGCTGAATGAAAAGCAGAATGCATTGACAATAACAGCAGAAATGATAACTATGCAGACAAAGAAGATTCCAAATTGGAAAAGTCCAGGACCTGACGGAGTCCAAGGCTATTGGCTGAAACAGTTAAAATCGCTTCATGACAGAATGGCAACTCAAACGAATGGCCTTATTGCTGGCGGAGGTGAAATCCCAAAGTGGATGACAACAGGAAAATGGTACTGTGTCAAAAGGACCCGAATACTGTTGTAGATAGCTACAGTCTCACACTGATGTGGAAACTTATGACAGGTATAATATCAAACAACATGTATGAGTTCCTTGAGCGTGAAGGGAAACTCCCGCTTGAAAAAAAGAATGCCCAAGAAAGGAAGGGGAACAAAAGATCACTTAATCATTGATAAGGCGGTCATGAAAGAGTGTAAGCGAAGACATACTAATTTGGCCATGGGTTGGATAGATTACAGGAAGGCCTTTGATATGATTCTTCATTCGTGGATAATAGAAAGCCTTAGGTTAGCAAATAGAGCAGATAAAAAAATTAATTTTATTGAAAAATCAATGAGTAAATGGAATGTAAATTTATCTGCAAACGAAGAGATTTTGGAAAACGTTACAATCAGGAGAGGGATATTCGAAGGAGACAGTTTGTCACCACTGTTATTTTTAGTATGTTTGATTTCTCTAAGTCATATTTTGAGGAAAGCGAAGGCTGGGTAAAGCCTCCAAAGTGGTAAAAAATTTAATCATTTGTTATTTATGGATGATTTGAAGCTTTCTGGGAAGGATCAGAAAGAATTAAATGTGGTGGAACACATGCCTGAGGGTGCAACTGAAAATTAAGTGGCCAAGATCTTGTGGGATTTTACCATCCAGTGTGACAGGTAGATTGAAGCAAGAAGGTCTGATATTGTAGTGATAGATGAAATCACACGGGAAGTGAAAATAATTGATGTAGCAGGAGATGTGATACCAGGAGATGTGAGGGTAAATGAAAAATGAAGAGAAAAGGTCGAAAAGTACAGAATGTTGAAAGATAAAATAGCAAGATTATGGGAGATAAAACAAGTGACTGTGATTCCGATTGTGTTAGGAGCGTTGGGTGCTGTCAGTAAAAACTTTGAAAAATTTGTAAGAGATATAGGAATCTATATGAAAATTGAACACGCACAGAAAACAGCTTTGATAAGAACAGCGCGGATATTAAGGCTTTTACTTGACTGCTAAATCCAAAGGAAAAAAAATGTGTGATTGCCCATACAACTTGTTGTTGTACGTGATCACATCTAAAAGAAAGATCAATCTCGAGACCTTGAATGCATAAAAATAGTAAAAATAAGTTAGAGGAAAAAACCTCCCGAGAGATTCAATTTTTTGAAAAATGTTCCAAAACAGTATTGGAATTAAAAAAAACAACGAAATCTATTATTTTGGTTTTTTAAAAATTTGGTCAATATATTTATACGTCTGAGAAAATGGCCTGACATGATCATCTCCGTCATAAGAGTCAACGAGTTTGTCGCTTGGGCTTGAAATATTGAAAGTTACATCTACCTCGAAAGAGAGAATTTACGTCCCACTGGTATTCAGAGCATGACTTTATCACAGGCTGTGGCAAAAACAAGTGAACTGTTTGCCCTTAGTTCTCTTTGTGGGAAAAAAAAAGGGAAAAAAATATGGACAATATTTGACATAAGCGGTTAGTATCGCCTGTGTAAAAATTGAAAAAAGGAAGAAAAATGCGTTGTTGAAGTTGCAAATTCCTTTTGAGGTTGGTAAGAGGAACTTAGAACGGCACTTAAGTTTTGAAAGGTAACGCGTAGTTACGAGGAAGGAATTACGAGAAAGGTTTTACTGGACTTACAAGGAAAATTTTGATCTCCTACCAGATTCGCTGTAGTTACGAGGAAGGAATTACGAGGACGGTTTTACTGCACTTACAAGGAACATTTCAATCTCAAAAAGGGGGTCCCTTTGAAATACGAGGAGAATGTTTGACTTCAATTTGGGGGTTAATTGGAAGTACGAGGAAAGAACTGTAGGAAATGTTTGTTGGATTTACGAGGAAGGATTACAAGTAACCCAAGTTGAAAGCAGGAACCATTGGAAGTACGAGGAAACACAGATTTCAGAAATAGGCTGATGAGGAAAATTCCTTGTTGTTCCAACTACCGTAGGAATTAGGAGAAATTCCTTGTAGTTCCATGAATGCCAATTCCTCCTTATTCTGACGCTGCTAGATTCCTTGTAGTTCCTTCCTCGAAATTCTCAATATTCAGCTGTCCTTGTAATTCCAATGCAACTCATCACAAATAGCCATTCCCCGTATTTCTAACCTCGTAATTCTGGTAGTGCTTTCCTCGTAAATATTTGCTTGTAGTTCCAATGCCTGCTTATTGGTAATTTTTGGAGTCCTCGTAGTTCCAACGTTGCAATTCCAATGCCAATTTCTCATAGTTCCAACTCTCTGAATTTCTTGTAAATCCAGAAAAATCTGTTTCCTCGTATTTCTTTCCTCGTAATTCATGGTTACCAAGTGAAGCACACCTTCGCATCACTTATGAATCATAACGAAGTAGAAAAGAATCAGTACTAGTCACGGTTAGGATCATAGTTGGTTTTTTACCAACCTTTTTTCTTTCTTTTTCCCCAGTATTTATAATAAGTACTTCATGAACAAGAGGTTACACTTGCAGATGGGAAGTGCTGTTTTCCTTTCTTACAATTGACCAATGAAAGAATCCAGGTGTCTTTGGATCTGTCTCTGACCTTGATAAATTGGACAACCTCCAAAACTTCAACTTTTTGAAACAGCACAAGGCTTTGAGAAGGTTATTGTACATTTTTGTCTACAGGACAAACACTTTAAGAGATATTAAGGCTGCTCATTTATTTTCCCAATTTCACTTAACTTGATCTTCCTCTAATTTTTCCCAAGAGTAACATTTAAAATTATTTCTTCATGTGTTTTAAAAATTACTTTTGTATTTCCAAAAAATATTTAAAAACATCAAATACAGACAAAACCTTTCCTAACTGTTGCAATTGTTCTCATAAAAAAGTGAAAAACAATGCCCGAATCGAGCTGGGCTGAAACCAGTGCATGTGGTTACCATGCCCCTGTGTTCTACCAACTTAACTATCAACGATCCTTCTCATCGAAATTGCTTTTGCAACCACGTCTTTCACGTGGTTGCAAAAAAAAGTGAGCCAAATTTTATCCACATCCCTACCATTCGACACCTTATCCAGATATT
Source organism: Morbakka virulenta (assembly GCA_003991215.1). NCBI lineage: Eukaryota > Metazoa > Cnidaria > Cubozoa > Carybdeida > Carukiidae > Morbakka > Morbakka virulenta. The sequence continues at coordinate 385,065 of RDPX01000005.1, read as the reverse complement.
GCTTATAGAGGCTCCCACAAAACGACGACTTCTCTTCCAATCAATCCCAACAAACGTGGAGGGCAAGGAAATTTTGAAAATAATACAATATACAGTTGAACCTCGATTATCCGAACACCGATTATCCTAATTTCAGATTATCCGAACAAGATCTTCCGGTCCGGGTAAATATTTACAAAGACATACTTTGCGTAGCTCCACACTCGAGTACAATGCTTGTGCTACAGTACGTCTTAGGTTACGTCAAGCAAAATACATGTAAATAGATTTGTGAACGTGTGTTCTAACGTAAATACGTGTACATGTGTACAGAGTAAGGTGTCGTTTGTTTACGGATAATCAGTTATCCGAACAAATTGCTTCCCGCCTCTCTTGTTCGGATAATCGAGGTTTTAACTGCAGATGGAAAGGTTTTGGAATTGTAAGTGAAATATATGTGTCAAACTGGGTTCGGGCCAGAGCCTATGCCCGTCATGACTATATGCTTTATCAATTGAGATAAGTGAAAGATGTAGCTGCAAAATGAGATGGGTAGGAACGTAATTAAATAGATCAGTTGAAAAAGCGTGAGACCAAAACTACCACACGCGCTGCTTAAAACCCAGTCAGGTGCACACCAATTTTTAATTTTTTTCCAATTCCAAATCTAATATTATGTTATTTTCACAAAAGTGTTTGTACTATTCTTTAAAGTTTAAATATACGGAGTCTTTGGAGGACTTGATTCTTGTGTAAAAACTTCATTTTTAAGGGTTCAGGACGAGAAATCTTGAGAAAAAACGACAAAAAATATCCTTTTCAGTAGGATTTCTATACTGCAGCTTTTTAGAGAGTAGAAGTATTTTTCCACATTATTCTAAAAGTTTGAAGCTGGAAAATTGATTATGGTTTCTCTGTTTTCTTAATAACTAAATTTGTGCATTGTCCATACAGACTTACTTTTGTTTGCCCCTCCCTAACTTTTTATTTTGTTGCTGAAACCGCTTGTTCTAAAATCTTTCTGTTTTCCGATGACACAACCGTGGAATTCAATATGGCTTCAACAACCCCATATTAATACAGATATAAATTGTGTTTAAAACACTCTGTGGGTTATTTACCATTAAGGAACTTTCTTTAGATCTTCCTGGTCCTTTCAGAATATCTCAAGCTTTCTTCGCTTTTAATCTAATTTGCCTAATGATCTATCCTCAATGTTGAAACAAAGTTTGTTCTTCCTTGTTGTGAAAAATCCTCAGGATGAAACTGTTCTTCAGTCTTCCTTACAAATTATGTTTTTACCAAAGAACGTGTGCTGATTTAAAGGTAATTAAACTTCCAAATAAGTTGTATAATTTTCTAGTAAATTGTACCCAGGAGGCATCGGATGGCATTTTTTCCAACACTTTCGAAACCGTAACGTAGTTGTGAACAAAGAGGGTGAAAATTATGAAATGGGGATTCCCTGACTATCACATTTCATTTACGTGCTGTCAAGGATGACTGGCTTTATATTCGTTGCTTCCCAGGATGTTGCTGAATCAAGCATGATTCAACACTTCCCTGATTTAAACATGAAATACAATTTTTGAAAGCAGAACTATCGTTGAGGATAATAACTGAGGAAAGAGTTTTGATGGTCACGCGTTTGTTAACAATTTGGAGCTGCGGTTGTACAAAGGCATTTCAAATCAGGATGCCAAGTCCTTTTGCTTTAATGGACTTTTTTATATGGTCCTTAACTGTGAATGTATTGATTTTGATAAATCAGTTAAGTGAAAGGTTGCTTGAGTATTTCATTTTCTCAAATCCAATGTGGACTGGAGTCGTCGAGAGCAATGAAATCACGCAAAATTTCGAACAATTTGAGAACAGGATTTCAAGAACGTAAGTCATTTTTAAAAAAAATGAGTGATTGTACTCACATGCTAGATAAGAAATTCTTTTTCAGATATAATTTTCGTAAATGGAATTTTGTTTTTAAAATTTAGTAGTTTATTATAATCTTTAGGGTTTGTATTCAGTGAAAGTGTATTTCATTTAATTGCAGCTTTGAGTACCTCAACAAAAGTGCACATCCAAATTATGACCCCCTGGATTCATTTGGGTCTCTCCAGCACCTATCATACAATACACTATTTTTAGTGCCTTTTTAACCTTTAAATTCAGACACTCGATTGTTTTCACATTGTGTTTTCACATTTCCTTTTTACTTCTATGACTAATGTTGTGTGTAATTTCACAATGAAGTTCAATCTGAGTTTATTTCTAACTAAATTTAAGTAAAATCTTACCTCAGCAAACCAGAAGAACGTAATATATAAAATGTACGTTACACTCGTATTTGTAATTCTTATATTTTAATTCCTTTTTTAAGACCCTGTTGTGTCGTCATGAAAAACTTATTTGGCAATAATTTTTACAGTTTTTACAGAAATACGAGTAAGTATGCTCTCAGCTCGTAAAATAAACTTCCTGAAAAAGTGGAAATGAAATTTGACTGTTGTACCACAGAAACGATACCAGTGATTGGTACCTGATTTTTCAATCCGTGTTTATTGCTTTTGTAATCATATCCTTTGTTTGATGTATTTTTGACGTTTCTTGTATGACGGAGAAGCAGTTGACCGACTTGGAACNCGTTACACTCGTATTTGTAATTCTTAAATTAACCACAGTTATTTTTTAGTAATTTGCAGATTAACTCTAGGACGGTATATTTTAATTCCTTTTTTAAGACCCTGTTGTGTCGTGATGAAAAACTTATTTGGCAATAATTTTTACAGTTTTTACAGAAATACGAGTAAGTATGCTCTCAGCTCGTAAAATAAACTTCCTGAAAAAGTGAAAATGAAATTTGACTGTTGTACCACAGAAACGATACCAGTGATTGGTACCTGATTTTTCAATCCGTGTTTATTGCTTTTGTAATCATATCCTTTGTTTGATGTATTTTTGACGTTTCTTGTATGACGGAGAAGCAGTTGACCGACTTGGAACTGTTGATATCGTGTGAACAAGTTTTCCTGTTCAACGTCATCCGCTGAAGAAGTTAAAAGTGTGACAGGAAATTTGAGAAAATCCTGACCGAAATAGACACACAAGAATGAATGTGGATCAGTCTTTCTTTTGGAAATCACTAAAAAGAATTTTTGTGATGTTTGTAGTAAACAAGAGTCAGAGCGCCAAAGCTATTGAACCTCACGAAAAATGTAATTTTTGAAATACTCGAAAAGGAAAGAATTATACTAACAATTTAGTACTTGTTATTTGATTGATATTGTGAAAATAGCGCATTCAAATGATTGTGTATGTTCACATGTTGAACCTATTGAAAATTTTGCATTTGTTTCAAAGAACAGTGACAGGAAGAACTTCAAAAGTAGTTTGTCTGAAGGATTGTTGGTATGGTCCGAAGGGACAATGTTTTCCTTCCTTTGCTTAAGGGACCCCACCACGCATTGAATTTTAACCAAGTTTTTGTCGGGACTTTTTTTCAGAGCAGTTTGTTTTGACAAGCACATTGGTGTATGGAAACTGCAACTTCGTAATAAATAATAGTGGCTGTAAGTGGTTATTTAGATATTTTATACTCCAATGAAGCAATTTTAGTTGGTACTTTCCCATTTTCCCCCACCAGTTCACTTAAAAAACTCCCCCCTACCATTCATTCATATATTAATTAATTCTTTTTAGTCTAGACGGTACCTGGTTTCCATCAGAAAAATCCACCTGGTTTCTCAAAAAAGCAAAATGAAACAAGGTGGTGGGGGAAAAGCTTCTGTGGTGAAGGAAATATTTTAAAAATCTGTTGTCGGTGGAGGAAAAATGGGAAAGTACCTTTAAGTTTAGCTAGGTTGTTGTTTTATTAAAACTGTCTTATCTCCATTTGAAGTGGTAAAGAGCACACACAATGAATATAAGCCATTTATCAAACAATAGACTGAAGCATGCAGATACAAAATTTACTAATAAAGTATGTACCAGTGACGAATGCATGAGAACTCTTTTGGCTCATCAATAACCTAGTTCATTTCGTCTTAACCATAAAGTTAGGCTGTTTGTAACGCCTTCGTTGTGGTGATAAAGAGCACCGTTAGTTTTTCTTATTATAAAGGAACTGAAACAACTGGCTTGCAAATGCCACGTCGTACAAATGGTTGATTCAGAAAAGATCTTGTTTCACCATACAAACGATTATAAATAATAGGCCCTCTGATTTCAAAAGCTATATATATATATATATATCCATAACTTTCTATCGTATGGAAGCTTTCAAGATAATTCATAGCTGCAGAGAAAAGAAAGTCATACACTTGTTTAGCGTTTAAGCTAATGAAGACGAAAGAGAATGAGAGTATGTGTGTGTGTATTTCTGCTGCCTTAGTTCTAGAGAAATTTGAAAGGCAGGATGTGAATTTGAGAAACCATTAATAGAAAATCATAGGGTAAAATTTAACGTAACGAACAAAAATGTAATAACTGTTGGGCGGGTGCCACTTGAAACGCACAAGTCACTGGCGGAATGATACAGGAAAAGAAAACGGAACATGGTTGTTCCTCTTTCTGCCATATACACCACATTTCCATTAGATCTCTGCAAAGCGGAAGGTTCCAATACAGGTGTAGAAAATGCCAAACCTAGATATTAATAATAAAAACATTTCGATCTTGTCTCATATTTTCTAAATACATTTTAATGGCCAATTTAGCTTAAAAACTGATTACCTGCACACACCAGCATCCCCTGCTCACTTTCCAGGGTGTGCCGCGGATGCTTTCTGCTGTCCATTGGTTGCATAAGTTACAAAAAACCATATCTTATAGCAAGTTAAAGATTTTGTGTATTGGAATTTGGCGGGGCAGCAAAGAAACCTAATAGATGTAAACAGGAAACAGTTATCAATACACAGCCAATCCCTACCTTGGTTTTTTTCAAGTTTGCAAAATGTGCTTTGTAATATATTGGTCTGAGCTAAATGAATTTTCTCTTTTTCTTTCACAGGCCAGTTCGAGTAATCATCGGTCTTGTGTCACCGATTGTCGGTGTATATCTATTTTTGGACTCAGGTGTTACAACACACCCATTTGATGTTAAGACGCCGGCTATGACAAGTTTTTTCACAGTGCAGCTGGCGTTTCATTCATTTGAGTTTTTAGTACCCTTCCTTACGAAAAACAAACCGTTTTCAGGATACTCCGAGATATTGTGTCACGCTTTTTTAATAACAATTTATCTCAGTGCAATAGTGACAAAGGAAAATGCTTTGCTTGGTTTAATTGGTCTCTTTACAGTTGCTGATTTACTTATGCAAGAAGTGATCAGCATTTTCCAGTATTTCCCAAAGCAGAAGAAGAAGATCAGTTATCTTGTATGCCTTTTTTTGAGTGCAGTATCCATGGGAACCTTTTGGTTGATAATGCCGTTCGTCACTCTTTCTGTAACAGTAGCGTATTCAGCAGCCCAACTGAGGAATTTATTATCGATATCTGTTGGGATTTTCTTTTTCTCCGTAATTTTCATCCTCTTCTACAACATATGGTTTTACGTCACAGGAATGTGTTTTCTTTACAAGGAATTCAAAGCGGCAACACCAGGTCGACAGAGAGTAAAGAAAAATCTAGAGCTACGTTTTGTTTCTTCTTTTAATAAGAAAACTTCAGACGATAACTTTCGTTCAGTTTCAAACGAGTACTTTTTTGATATTGGGCAGACAGGATTTGGATTAACAAATAACAGAAAATCGGCGGAAGTGTTTGTAATATCAGACCAAGCAGATTATCACGACAATGAGCCGACTCACTTCTACATTTAAGAGACTAAGGGGTTTGCGTTGCATTAAAAGAATTTCAAAGTTTCATGTAATGTTTAGACATCGTAGGTGTAAACAGTTGTTTAAGTAACGCTTTATTAATTTTATATTATATATTTCATATTCAGAAATGTGCTACTGGGCAAAAAATAGGGCAACGCAAATGGTAGACCTGCACGGCAAAAAACATGCGTTCACTTGCCTTCCTCCAGGTAAGGGTTGGGATTTTTTTGAACTTTGAGAATCGTTACTCAATCAAACTTAAAGATCGGACAAATTAATATTAGTAAATTAATTATATACAAAGGTATGAATGTTAATTTTTATTTATATGTAGCAATGTACAGTGTATACCCTAATAAGAGTCTATCTTGACTAACAGAATAGCATTATTTATCAAATTGTATTGTTATAAAGCTTGGAATCCGAAGGAAGAAGTAATGGTTATTATATTTACATTTGATACTTGCTTTTAAAAAGAGCAAGTGATGGCTATACTCCAGTGGCAAAGGTGTATCAGCTAATTATTTTTCTCTGTCGCTAAATGCATGGAGGTTAGCCATGAAAAATAAATTCATTAAAAGCATGTTTTGTTGTCCAAATTCTTTGATACTTTAGAATAGGGTTTTGTCATTGAAAATATTACACAGCTTTTTACATACCAGAGTTTCTAAGGAAAGAGACGCCCACACCAAAGTTGTGAAACGTGTTCGAAAGCCGCGCTTACAAAAGAAATGATGAAATATACTTTGAAACAAAAAATTCTACCATCTTTCTTCACCAAATGCTTATATTGTGGAAAATGGACAATCACTGGAGTAGATGCTGCTGGTGGCTTTTCATCACACTTGTAAACAATGTACCAGATTGTACCTCTGGCTCCATTTGTCAAACCAGCTTCACCTCAAAGGTTGGTGGTTACCAACATGACTTTGATACCTTTCAACAGGAGCAAATCTTTAGGGAGCCTACCATCCTGATTTGATGACAATTTACTCTTCTCTGCTTGAGCACAATTATGATATTCTTTTACTGCTGCAATTGGAGTACCAAGAGCTTTTATTCTAGGAATGCTGTGTTCCTATAGGTCTTTGTTGTATGCACATGTGACAGTTACCATTTGGAACTGTTCCCTTCCCTCCGGGCTGAAATGTTTACCATTTTGGGTCCAAGTTATTGGTACCAAGTTATTTAGCATGTTTCTTCATATCTGTTACCGTTTCCAAATGGAAACAGATTGAAGACTGATCTGCTGCTGTAGCGAGTAGTAATCAAACTCCTCATTTCTACAGATGAAGCTCCGAAATAAGATGAATTTTTTTCCCCTTAATAAACAAGTAACATGGGTGCTCGCAGCTGCTTTTTGAGTTCTGTCTATATTCGCTTAATCAACCTACGTGTATGTGCAATATATATTTTTGGCATTGCAATTTTTTTATTCGTTTCCTCCTTAAGCAATTTTTTATAATACGTCATGTCTTTTTTAGGAATATTTTTAAAATGAATTTTGGTTCTTATCTAAAAATTGCAATATGTATCGAGGGTCAATAATAACTATATTTGTCAAAGAAATAGGGTGTTTGGGTCATTGTGCTGCATGTATCCCCGCCGTATTAGAGGGGTTTCCACAAACTTTTAGCCTCACTTCCTGAATGTAATCGCGCATCGGCAGCTACTAAGAGCTACCATCTGCTGATAAACTGTTTAAAAAAAGGTACAACACAATTATGAACAGAATATTTTGTTATTAGTGGCGCCAGTCAGAAGTTTAGCCTTTTTAATACTTCGCTTGACCTTTTATTTTTGATAAATAAAATACACATGTTATATGTTTGCCTTCCATTAATTGCTGATTTGAGTATAAGTACCTCATTTAGTTATCAACGACCAATCATAAGAATATCAGAATTCTCTGGCAAGTATTAAAATATCAGCTAGAATGGTAAACCTTCAAATTCTGTGATCTGTTTTCATGCACAACCCAAACCAAAAAAATTTAAATCCAATACATAAATGAATTCTATTCATACCTTTTTGCACTGTAATCTACACAATACAGTAGTTATAATATATAATTTACCACACCTTAAACTATGTCATACAATTGTAAATGACGTTTATCGCCGGGTCTAAAACACATCAGCACTTTATTGAAAACTTCCGGTTTTCAAGCCAGTGGCGCAGATTCTAAACCTGTCTATGTCGACAATTTGCTATGAAAATGAGTCGGGTATAAAAGAAAGGTAGGCAAAAAGGTTTTTCTCTGCCTTCGAGCACCAATAGTATTTATGTCAAAATTTCAGAAATTAGACTTCTCACTTTCACTAGATTCTCCTNACAATACAGTAGTTATAATATATAATTTACCACACCTTAAACTATGTCATACAATTGTAAATGACGTTTATCGCCGGGTCTAAAACACATCAGCACTTTATTGAAAACTTCCGGTTTTCAAGCCAGTGGCGCAGATTCTAAACCTGTCTATGTCGACAATTTGCTATGAAAATGAGTCGGGTATAAAAGAAAGGTAGGCAAAAAGGTTTTTCTCTGCCTTCGAGCACCAATAGTATTTATGTCAAAATTTCAGAAATTAGACTTCTCACTTTCACTAGATTCTCCTATATACTTTGAAGTCTCACGTTTTTGCTATCCGGAATTTTGGCTACTGGAACAAAAAAGTCTCTTACAAGGCAGCAGTTTTTATCACTTCAGAATGAAAAGAATACCAAGTCTTGATACAAAGAGAGGAGACAAAATAGTTCGATTTTAAGCACATGGCTAAAAAGTAAAAGTTTTTGAAACTTTTTAGGACATTTCAAATAGATCCATAAACTAGTAGTCATTTTTGCTAATGTAATCTTTTTACGAAAGGAAGTTTCACTATTGGAGCTAGATAAGATTTAACCCATTACCTTTAATTTTTACCCTCCAATCATTGTTTATTGCTTACAAACAATTGCAAGAGTATTTTTTCTCAATGACTTCTTATATTCATTCAACATACTAACGTATTGGAAGAACTTATCTATTTCTGTTTGCAAGAGAAAACCAGAGCACTTTTCTTGCATTCGACATCTCCATCATCGCTCTTTGAAATTTCCTTGAAGAAGTTTGAAAGCAGATTTCATCAAAGGGGTTACAGCTGAATATATCGTATCAAAACAAATTGACCAAAAGGCGAAACATTTCCCTTGCTTGTACATTGAGTTTTGTTTCTAGCCTCATTTTAATCACACTAATTGACATGCATAGTGGTGTTATTGCTGCCAAATTTGTGGAGACAGCATAAAATGAGTAAGTGATAGAAAGTTTCATTATTTTATTCATCACAAAACGGTTTTAAGAGTAAGATACACCTTTGCGTCGGTCAAGCATCACCAGAGGCTAGAGATTAAAGAGAGGCGCTGTTTAAAAATATTAAGTAGGACGACCATTGGTAACAAGAACAGCTCGAAATTTTGTGTTGTTAAGTTCCCTTTAAGTTAAAATATGATTGATGAAATTCGTCAATAATGGGTAAATACTATACAAAAGAAATAGATCGATTACCTTCTGGGAATTGTTCTACAACGTCTTCAAATTTTAATCGGATCATAGCATTCAACACCAGTGCTAAATTTGCTTATTCTTGTAGTATTGGTAAGCCTTACTTTTCAAAAGACGACCAAGAATTTCATTCCCAACTCCGAGATATTTGGGGTAAGTGGCATTGGGATGAATTGACGAATTTGTCTGGGATTGGCATTAGCACGAAGATGTTGTTAGACAGGACGCTGATTTCAGGTCACTTTATGGTTATAACGATAGGCAGCTTTACCTTTCCGGAGTATTGCATCAACGGCGCTATCCTTCAAGGCCCGATTCTCTGTCCAACTCTTTTCTTTTCTAGATCATTGGCTTTTTTAACACCCTTTTGCAATTTTCCAACTTGCATGTTGATGATACTACTCCCTGTTCCAGTTATTCTCTCTGCCCTAAAATAGTTACCATCATAAGATAGGTCCTGCTAAGCTGTTAAGAAACGTCCAGTAGGTTGTTTATCCTCACGAGACAATATTAATTCCATTCAATAGGAACACGTATCAACACGAACTGTACTTATTTTTATCAAATAGATAAGTCTCTTTAAATTCAATGGTTTATCCACATGCTGTAAAACAAATATACAAGAAATATATAAAATATATAATTTATATATACATACATACACATTTATTTGTAAATAAAATACAATCTCCAGACACTTGTTTTGCTTTCCAACAGCTCACCACTGCAGCTTAGAACAAAAGTTCATTATATATGAAGAACACTATCAATTGCCATTGAGACAATCATGTGATGCACCCATCTATCTACCACCTACCTACGTATCTATCTATCTATCTATCTATCTATCTATCTATCTATCTATCTATCTATCTATCTATCTATCTATCTATTNTAAATTCAATGGTTTATCCACATGCTGTAAAACAAATATACAAGAAATATATAAAATATATAATTTATATATACATACATACACATTTATTTGTAAATAAAATACAATCTCCAGACACTTGTTTTGCTTTCCAACAGCTCACCACTGCAGCTTAGAACAAAAGTTCATTATATATGAAGAACACTATCAATTGCCATTGAGACAATCATGTGATGCACCCATCTATCTACCACCTACCTACGTATCTATCTATCTATCTATCTATCTATCTATCTATCTATCTATCTATCTATCTATCTATCTATCTATCTATCTATCTTTCTATCTATCCATCTATCTATCTGTCTATCTCTCCACTTTACAAACGCTTAGAGAAAGGGAAACGTTGTATTTTTATACCATGATGGTCAGAAGGGCCTTTGGTGAAAATTAGTAGGCTGCAGGCACCAAATAAGAAATACGTTTTCAATGTGATTATTCAGGACAAAGGTAAATTAATGTTTAAACCTAATGATTCGAAGGAGTAACATCTCTATGGTTTTGTCATAAACGCCAGCCACGACTGTGCGCGCTTAACGTAAACAAAAGGCACTAAAAGAACATGAAGGTAGGGTAAAGAACTGAAACAATTTAACATTATCTTCAAGAGCCCACCAAAATGATAGCATTTATTATTTTATCAAGGTACTAAAAGAACATGAAGGTAGGGTAAAGAGCTGAAAGAACATGAAGGTAGGGTAAAGAACTGAAACAATTTAACATTATCTTCAAGAGCCCACCAAAATGATAGCATTTATTATTTTATCAAGGTTTCTTTTTCTTCCAATGAAATTTTAAAACAACAAATTTACAAGTATTTTATCTCATAAAATTTAGTTGACAGCAAGCACTTTATGACCATTATACATCGTTAAATAAAGTTAGTAACAATAAATTTATCTTCGTACAAGCAATCGAGATGACAAATTATAAAAGAAACTACTTATAGAAACATCTGACATTTAATGTGTTGCACCGCAGTTGATTATTTCAAGGTTGGAAGAGACTGTTTTTGATATCAGTGCAATGTTCGAATTCAAGTATAGCCTTGAATGAAATGAATTACACTTTATCATCACAACGTAGCTGATACAAACTTTATATAAACTTTGTAAATGCATGTTTGTGGTTGAGTGAAAAACAGCCTAACTTTATGGTTAAAACGAAATGAACTGAACTGCTGATGAGCCAAGAGTTCTCATGCATCCATGATTAATCCCCTCTTAATTAATAAATTTTGTTTCTGTGTGGGTTGCTTCCGTCTCTGTTGGTGCTTGAGTGACTTTTTCTCTGTTTGTGCCCTTTACCACTTAAATGGGGAGCAGTTGGAATAAAACAACAACCCAGCCAAACTAATATTGTTTCATTGCAGTATAGACTATTTAAATAACCACTTTATAGCCACCATAATTTGCTACAGGCATTTGAAGTGGGTAGATGAGAAAGCAGACCAATGCGTCTTTACGAGGACCATCATCTGTGTATGATTTGACAAAACCCCCACAAACATGAAGGCCTCAGAGAAGACATGTTTGGCATCAAAGATTAAACCTGTGATGAAATGGAGAAATTACGGAAGAAGATATTGGATCGTGTGGCCAAGTAGAGGCGGAATTTGCAACAAATAAGAAAAAAAGAACCAAGAGGTCATAATATTTCAAGTAATGCTGAAATAAGTGCAGAAAATTACACTACCAGAAAGAGTAAAAATACTAAGTAATGTTCTTGAACTCTTGCTTCTTGTTACTACGTTATGAATCTGAAAGGGTAATCTACAAAAAGCACTATAGTAAACAACTGAGAGACCTTGTTACCTATATTATTGAGTCCTTAGGGTACAGGGCTACATATTAAAAAATTTATTACTACTAACAACAAAAACTCATGATGATGATGATAATAATAGCAATTATTATTTTTATTATTATTATTATCAGTATTGGTAGTTATTAATTCTTGCTAGAAATATCTGTAGCTCTTCCTCTAAGGTAATAATAATAATAATAATAATAATAATAATAATAATAATAATAATAATAATAGATGGTGATAACTACTTGACAATAGTAAGAACAATAATGATGCTGGCTTATCCGACGAAATGAAAATCCCTTTTTCTAGCTACAAAGATTTATGTGAGGCTGAGTCTTTTTTACCTAAACAAAAGACAAAACAGTAAATCAAAACCACACTGCTTACGAGTTAGTTGTAGTTCACTTTGAAACAAAGGTCTTATCATATTTTATGGTAATGTTAGTAAAAACCATTTAAACGATGCACATTTGCGACATACAATTTCGACACTTGGGTGGGGACTGAGCCTCTATTACGAATACACGTCCCTTTGAAACCTTTTTAGCGAATAAAACAAGTACTGTGTTTTGGATTTCTTTTCTACTTCACAGTTTGTTACTACCGGTGAAAAATAGATGAAGGTATTTTTTCTTCATTAGTAAATGTCTTTTCATGACTTTTGACCTCACTTGCATGTTAAACGAGACAAAGAAAGCTCCTTTTTTTCTTGCAAACCGACAACGTAAACCGTGCCCACGTGCTCTGCCTTAACAATTATTGCTTGCAATATTGACATCATATTAGTGTTTGAAATTCCTCACTGCCAAATCCAAGTCCCTGTGAAGGGCACCGTCTGAGCCCCAGTTACTGAGAAAAAATGACATTAAAACCAAAAAAAAAATATTAGTGTTTGTGATGAAACCTCCATGTCATCTTATTTTATTTTTATCCGTGTTATTGTCAAACTGACATGTATCCGACGGAAGTTACAGTGAATTTTGAAAATATCTTCAAAATAAAGTATGCAACTTGCTTAAAACGAACATCAGGCTTTAGAAGTAGGTTTTGCTTGATTTCAGACGTGGCACATCTTTGGTAAAATGTCAGAAAGCGCATACAAAAGCACTATTGATATATTTGTAATAAGATTTTTTGACGAGGTCAAAAATGACAACAATTTATATTTTTCCATGCATTTAATAATTCATTAAAAAATACGATGACCTACAATAAAAAGGGAACTCACACAAACTCATTTCAAGAAAAACGGTCAAGAATTAAGTTGACATCACAATTTTATGGTTTGTGTAAGAAATTACAAGAGGTTTCGGATTAAAATGAACCCGTCAAAAACAAGAATAACAGCGGAAATGACGAACATGAAAGGGCAATTAAAAAGTACGTTCGCTCAAGGGGAAGCAAACACCTTTGGGAGATGGGTCCACAATTACTTGATTTTAATGCATATACATTCTGGATGCTCCCCACCCTGATGTCAGTTAAACAGTGAAAAAATCACTAGAAAAGTAAAACCATAAACTGAACGTAAATACTAAAAAAAATAAACAACACATTAAGACCAAGGCGACGCCGTAACGGAAATGACCACGACACAAACACACACGGAAACAAAATAAAAAACAACAAGCACGCTGTCTCTAATAATAAATAACAGTAATAAAAGAGTGTAAAAACGAAACAGAAATAAAGGAGGGAAAAGGGCTAGCATGACATAATAATACCATAAATTAACTCTATGTACACTGCAAAACAAGCATCTCATTGGGTGTTTTTAACGCAAGGCCTGGCTTATAGTTAACGTTTCCTCTTGTTCTCTGACCGCTCAATAGCATTGTTCAATAAAAGTGAAAAAAGTGAAAGTGAGGGATTGTTTTCGATTGTTTTCGTGAAGTCACGTCTAAATCCATTAAACAGGAGTAGGCCCCAGCCTTCTTGTATGTTACGCGAACAACACAAAACTAAACTTTTGGTAATATTGAAATATATTTAACAAATTGTCTTTCTCATAGTTCTTAAGGAAAGGTAATTATTGTACTACTTCCAATGTTCTCTCAAATTCTAATTTCACGTTTGGCAATTTCAGTAAGGAAATTTTTACCTTGGCTGATAATTCGTTACTTACATGAAATTTATTAAGCTAAGAATACTAAACCATTTAAAAACTATAAAAACAAACAATAAACAAATAATATTTAAAAATACCAAAATTTACAAATAAATTTTTCTCTACACAGTAGATGAAACCAATGTTGGAACGCCCAAAATACTTTAGTTCTGGTAGTCTGTATCTAGCAGCTGTTTGATTCGATAAGTAGAGATACATTATAAGTTTGGCAAAATGTAACTTGAAATATTGTCTGAAAATGTTTGCGGGTCAATCGTTTATAAAAACTGTTTAGTTCTTTATACCAAAAACTTAATGCTTTCTGTATTAACCAGGGTTTTCCCAAAATGAATCACTTTTTAAAATGCATTTCAAGTGATGTAAAATGCTTGATGAATGCATAAAAATAATTTAAAATATTGAGTAGCCCACACGAAAGCAAAAAAAAATTCATTCCTGATATCTCTCAATAAACGAAGTGTGTGATAGTGGAGGTCATTTGGCAATCAAGTTCTGTAAGCTTTTCTGAATTCAACTTTCACAGAGATGTAACACTCTTTGTTCCATTCAAAAGGCGATTTCTTCCAGCCCACAGACGTTCTGAGTCATGGCCAACAAACCTTGAATGACGCAAGACATTGTTTACACAAGGCATTGTTCAGATTTGCAAAGGCCAGCCACAACCTTGAGCTCTGTAATTTGACACAAAATGTCTCTTACGTCATCGCCAATGACGCCCTTGTAAGTCTAGCTTTTTGAAAGTTATTTCTGTCAGCACCTCATTGTAAATAATCTTCAGTAACACAAGGTCATGAAAATCAAAGTTTAACTTAAATTTACTTTTTATCGCAATTATCTTCTTTATTTTGGTATCGTAATTTGCAAATACTACTACCACCACCACAACCACCACCACTACTACTACTACTACTACTAGTACTACTACTACTACTACTACTACTACTACTACTACTACTACTACTACTACTTCTACTACCACTACTACTACTACTAATACCACTATTATTATTATTATTATTATTATTATTATTATTGTTACCATACTTATTTTTATTAATATCAGTATTTTTATCATTGCTGTGTTTTTGAAGGTCACTGCCACTACCATTCTCAGGCGCGTAGGGTCGGACCTAAAAAAAAGGGGGGGAGGGGGTCGATGCTTAAGTAGACAAGTACATAAATATAGTGGGGTTTTAATGCCCTCTTTCATGGCAACGGGGCGAATACAATTTTGGTTTCCAGAACCTTTTAAACGGCTATTTAAGCGTTTTTGAAGACAAAATGCCTTTAGAAAAAGGTTTGCAGCACAATTAGGTTCATTTAATTTTCAATAAAAGGCAACAGGGCATTTTTGTTTCCCCCCAAAATGGCCATCAGGAAAAAAAAGGGGAGCTACCACCAAAATGAATCTCCCACAGCATGGATCTGTTTCTGTTAGTAACTACATTTTCTTGTTTTATGTCAGGAAAAACNTACTACTACTACTACTACTACTACTACTACTACTACTACTACTACTACTACTACTACTACTACTTCTACTACCACTACTACTACTACTAATACTACTATTATTATTATTATTATTATTATTACCATACTTATTTTTATTAATATCAGTATTTTTATCATTGCTGTGTTTTTGAAGGTCACTGCCACTACCATTCTCAGGCGCGTAGGGTCGGACCTAAAAAAAAAAGGGGGGGAGGGGGTCGATGCTTAAGTAGACAAGTACATAAATATAGTGGGGTTTTATGGGTTTTATTTAAAATGGCCATCAGGAAAAAAAAGGGGAGCTACCACCAAAATGAATCTCCCACAGCATGGATCTGTTTCTGTTAGTAACTACATTTTCTTGTTTTATGTCAGGAAAAACAATTAGGTTCAAAAATACGAAATCCGACCATGAAATGTCAATTTGTTTCAATACAATACAAAAAAATTTACTCAAATCCCTTTAACATAACAATCAAGGATTTTCATGACGACCTAACTTCCCCAAATGGGTTCCATTTGTTGAGCTTTACTAATCATTGATCAAAGATAGTCGTTATAACAAGAAACTAAAAGAAAGTAGATGAGATAAATAGCTCAATTTCATGGTTGAGACCGGAATAAAGTAGGGCTTATGGTCAATACATTTTCCGTGTAATTAACTACGATATATTGCTAAAATACATATTACTTTTACAACGTTACTCTCCAAATTCAAATTAGTTTTGTATTTATGTATCTTTTTTTCGAATACAGGAGTTCTCCTTAGTTTTTTTTTGCCCACTGTTGTATTCCTGATATGCATGTATCCTTAAATCCGTATTGGGAATACCTTTGTCCTTCGAATACTTCGTACTTAACTCAAGGTCAAGTCCAAAAACACTCCTCAGACTAATAATTTGAACACAAAACATTATGCAATTTTTCCAAGTCTAGAAGTGAATGAGGTCAATTTCTGTCTGCATTGGATTGTCCCAGAAAGTACTGTAATGTAATGAATCTTCCAAACATAGGAATTTCCCTTCGGCATTATTGATGGCACCCTTGGTGACAGGAGAGACTTCGAAATTTTTGGAGGCATTTTTGCCTGTTTCCATCCGAACTGAAAAACACACACAACAACAAAAAAAACATGGAAAAAAAGCGCTATACAATTTAAACATGATGAACACGTTCGAGAACTAAAACAGTGTTTGCAATTTCCAATTAAAAAAGTTTCACACAATATAACCTGATAAAAATGAACAATTAATAAGCAGGGGGCTTAGTAGGACCCCGGGAGGAGTCAATATTTCTAGGAAAAATGAGTTGGGGACGTCAATTAGGGTCCTTAGAGTAATTTCCTAAGTGGGATGAAAGTGGGGTGACATGTTCATAACCAACCAATTGAAAGTTTTTTGGATGTAGCAGTGCTTTATATTAAAACGCCGAAAAATACAGATTTAAAACCAAAGCAAGTGTACTGTGGGGTCAGATTTCAGATATATGGCCTTATGTCAAGCGGTTTATCCGTTTGGCTACAAATTATACTATTTTGCCTCAACTAAATATTTGACCAAAATTTGGCCCGATGGAAAAAGACTTTTATAAGTGGTCCAGTACCATATACCCACCCCATTGTATGAGTTTTTTTGTCCCTTTTCTATTCAGGCATTTAAACACCTGAATACTATTTCAATAGACTGGTCATATAGGTTTCCTTTCCTCGACCTCTTAATCGGTCTTTTAACACCACATGTTATGACATGACAACCAAGGAATGGTGTCATTGACAGGATATATGCCACTTACAGATTTTTGTCCAAGTTTTTTCTTGCAGCCCCTCTCTTATCCTAAAATCACAAAAAGGGTTTAATGTTCCGCAAGGGAATAAAGCGTTATTTAAAACTGAAATGCGGTATGCTTTCGCTTGGTGAGTAGGATTGAGGATGCCGGACTCATGGTTGGTTTACAGGGGTGAATACACTGTCAAACAAACCAAGAACTTTGATCTGGTCAATTGAAATTAAGAAAAACAGGAAAGGTCATAATGGGAAAACATGAGAAAAAAGGATGTCTGAGTCTGAAAACATATTCCTGCAGGGTTAAAAGAAAAAGAGGGAAATAGAAATTGTATTATGAATGACAGAATGCGAATAAGTAAGTGAGAATAGGATTAACAGTTAATGAGAAGTGAACAGTGACACGACAGGGAGGAAAACACAAAAAATGTTTGGAAAATACATTAATGTTACAGTTTCCTAACTCTTCCCTGGCACTCCTTGCTATTTATAATCCTAATTGAGTGAATCAGTTTATTCACTGTTCGCGCTCTGAACTACAGATTGATTAAAGGTTTATTTGACGATGGCTTCCATATGAAACGCCGCAGGTGTCGGAGAAAAGAAAAACAAGGAAGAAGTATGTTTGGCTACAAGAGCCCCCAGAGGGCAATGGGAATGCTTAATAACAAATTGCGTCGAACGTTCTTCCAATTTGGGCTGTGATATACTTCGAAACTCAATTACCACCGCAACACACACCAACAAGCCGTTAGAAAGTAGACCATTGAAAGGCGGTAAATATCCTACTGGTACAAAGTTGCACAAACTTATTCAATTTTGTTTTGCGCCAACTGAAAATACGCTTATCTGGTGCCAACTTTGCACTGGGGTGTTACACATACAATCCCGCTGGGTATTGACGTACGCTTTACTCTATGGCTTGAGTGGGCATACAAGTATCAAATAAAAAATAATAAAAATATAGCATACAAGTATGCTACATTTTTTATAAGTGTAAATATTATCATTTCTAACGCCAGCTCTCTCAAGGAAAAGAGATCATCGTATCTTAGATAAAGGTTTTCTTATCTAGTCTAAGTTAAGTTGAGTCGTGCAGTAACCACTTGTGAGTGGCAGTTGCACAATTGTTTTGATATCTGTTTACAAAAATGATGTTTTTTGGTATCTTTCTCTCATTGTTTTCAACCAAACATTGGATGTTGCGTTTGGATCTTGCAGTTATTGAAGCGAATCTAAAAAATGGCCGAGGTCTTGGCAACAAACGACGAAGTAAAGATAGCAGAGATGAAAATAGGTGCTGGGGTTGCATACCATTTAGCCTTTTTTGTCCATTGACGATCTTGGTGAATTTATAACAGATCAGGGAAAAGGAAGCACAATTGGTGAAATTCGTCTTGTCATACGAAAGGGAGTCCGTTGTTTGCGAGTCATATCATCAGCTTAAAACATGGACTGAAAGATGATCAACAAATGGGATTTACAGTACTTGGACGAGAATACAGGCGTTGCTACAGAAAAGAATCTCTACATGTGCATCAGATACTTCATCACAAGGGAGAAGGGTGTAGAAACAGCTTTTCTTGTCAGACAGAAGTGGTGCAGCTATTCTGTGCATCATTCCATGCACTATTAAATATATGGACCAGAAAACACTCTTTAATAATTATCAAAGAAGAACGTTGGAGGAAAGTGAAGGAAAGAGATAAAATGCAGATAGGCACCTAAAAGAGGGTGCCAGAATTTTTAAATGCAACTACATATGCCAATGAAAGACTACCAACAAATATAAAAACCTTAAACGCCCCAAAGCTAAAAAGTCCAAAGACTGTTCTCTCTTAGGGAGGCAATCCATCGCTCATGTGTTTATCAATGCTTCATGCTTTATGCTTTCAATTTTCTATACAAAGAAGAAGTACGAGTTTTGTATTGCAGTAGTGGGCACTAAAAACTCTGATTCTCTGAAATAGGTTCCACACTCAGACCAAGATAAGCGTCAAGCATGGGACCAAAATTCATTACAGCAACCCCCATCCCCTCCAACCAACGTTAATGGATCACCAGAGCTGACTCAGTCACGGTACTGAGACTGGACCCCTGAAATAATAAGCATGGACTCCCGTCTCGAATTGGCTCCCCATTGTCCATATATTGGTATCTATTCGCAACGCGATCTAAAGTTGGTAGTGGAAATCTGAAAATTATTAATCGGTTCCTCATTTCAAAAACTACTAATATAAACTTCGAATTGTACCTCGGTATTTTTTAATATTCAAGAGAAGTTTGTGGAGTGTCGTAACTGTAAACAGCCGAGCCTCCGTAAGAACGATTGGACTTTTAGGGGTCCTAAGCCAAGTACTCCGTAAAATCCTGTGACCAGGACAGACATTTCTCCAAGGACCTTTATTACCAGTTGATCAGCGGCAACAATAAGTTCACAACTAGTTCACAATTACATTAAAATGACTGAAGTAATTCTTGTTTTTCAATAGGGTTTATGTGTATTTGTGTTTCTGCAGAGGGATTAAGCAATCTACCGGAGCAGAAGGCTGAGTAAAACCAAGAGAGTCATAATACTAACAATATTAAACACCACACCAATACAATGCGGAAGGGAATACTTACCTAGGAAGATGCCTTTAGCTTTCTGTACCATAATGGTAGATCAGCTTTAGTCTGATGCGAAAAAAAAACACATCAAAAAACAAAACAAATGATAATAAAGAAAATATCAAAATTTGTATATAAAAAGATGGCATAGAAAACTGTCGAGCTTCCCAACTTGTGCGATTTGATCAAAACGTACGTTAACAAAATGTATTTGATTACTTTCGATTAGTACCGGTCGCAAGTGTTCACGATTCGTACTTCAGTCTTTGAATTTTAAAACAATTTTGGACCGATGGTTCTTAAATTCCTTTTCAATTCGTTGATACTTGTCATCGGTAGCAACAAACTTTGGTTTTGATGCCTATTTGCCTGTTACAGAGTAGTACCATATGGAGTACATTAAAATGCTTTCCCCCACAATACAATATACAATACAGCCTTAAAATTCTATTTAGTAATTCATAGGCAGTTGGTTAATTTCAGTGCACAAATAAAGAATTATGCATATTCCGAGTTGAAAAGTTTTACCATGAGAATCTGAAACATGCACTACGACTAAAAATTTGCAAAAGTCCATTGAGACAAAAAGTTATGACTGAGGCGGACGAAATAAAAAGAAAATTTTAGTCTTTTGGTTACAACAAAAAATCTTAATTGAAAGGGAGACAGGGAAAGACAGTCGCATAATAAGGAACGAACTGGGGGTTTGGTAGGGACATAAAAGCATGAGAATACCCTCGGACCAACTGGTGACATGGAGAAGTGCACGACTATTATTATTATTGATATCGACAAACACCGACCTATTCACCTACTGCTTTTATCAATGTCTTTGTCATAGGACCCTCCTCGGATTACTTTTAGTTATTTCCAGATTTCCTCTCAGTGGGAACCCTTCCACTTTGACCATTCATATGCTGAATTACCGGAATTTGTCTTGCTGCAGAACTTAAAATCGCCTGTAAGGGCTTAAAAAGGGAGGTGTAATGCTGTTTGGTTAAGCTCAATTTCCTTTCCGTGTGGGCTGCAGTCTTATCCTCTAAACCTGTTTTCGCTTAAAAATCAGAAATGCGATCATCTGACACTTGAACCTCAGGAAGTTAAAACAACAGATCGGCAATAAAAACATTGATGTGCACAATGGCTCTTGTTTCTTTTACTACCATTACGTAAGAATTTTAAGCCGGTGTGAAGACATGATAAAACATGACCATGGTTGGAAACAAAATAAGCACTGTTCACCAAATCAAATAAAAAAGTTTTAAGGAAGAGCTCAGAAAGTGAAAAGGTAAATGGAGTAGGTGTGTCTCACTTCACTAGGTTGCTATCCGTGGTTTACATATTATCATAAGCTGACTTATTATATCTTCCTGTTAAAACTTTTTTGCTTTTGAGCATAAAATAAAGATAAGGGGGTTATGTAAGTGTAAATTTAGGGTTGGTTTCTTTTACTTTTCACTTTCAATTTTAATTCCACCGCTTCCAACATATTACAAAACAAAAATCGATTATCGTCAAATTACAGGAAGCGAGGAATCAGGAAGGCGTTGTCCAAATAGAATTAAATTTATTATACTTCAATAACAAGTATTACAATGTAATCAAAGTCCAAAACACCCAGGTAAACACAAATGAAATACTAATCTACCGCTAATACAGTATACAGAATGACTACGTAACGGGATACCCATATGTCTACCCTAATTTTGTTACAGTTGAATAGTGTTCGAAAAATAATTTTTAGTTCTTTTCTTTTAAAAGGAGCTGCAAGACTTTCGAACATTTGTGTTTACTGAATTGTTTACTATAGGTATTTTAAATATTTTACGCCTGATTACATAACTCTACCGAACTATATTGTTACCAACTAACGTTTGCTTGCACGGATTGTAATTATAAATATTCTAAAACTAAATAAAGGATCTACCTCACACATCAATTCATCTAAAACTTAAGATCTTTTGGCGATTGTGAGAACTGATTAACTTTGATTTTTCAACACGGGTTATGCACGTTAATGATTACAGTATTTTGTGATTAAAAGATAAAAGTTGTGGCTGAATGGATAGTGCAGTTGCACTGTGACCAGACTTGGGATTGAATACCCGAGCGGGCAAAAAAGACTAGAATTTTACCACAAAATGCCACTGGTTCGCGCCAGGAAGGCCATCGTATAAGCCCACTTACTGGGGAAAACGACTTGAAAAAAAAATCGAGTTATCAAAGTTTCTGAAATACAGTAGCAGAAATACTAAAATACAGTTGCAGCAGCGAAAACGCTTTCTAAGAGCATCCGTCAGTTTAGGGAAAAGCTGTTAAGTGGCTGATCAGCTGTCGTGCTTTGTCAGAATGATAAAATACCTATATAACATGAAAAGAGCTGCTGGATCCGGGTTAACTGACGTTTCGCAAGATCGTTAGTCACAGTCTCGTAGTGGAAAACCGAAGGCGTGGTCAGAAAAAGGCTAACGATGCTGATACAGTAACTAAATGCACTTTGAATCTAACTGAAATAATGATCTACATAATATGGATGGCGGGAGGGTAGAGGGTCACAGGAAATCAACTTATCCACCGACAAGGATCTCAAAATAGTCCAAACTTTTTGATACGACATGATACGTTTTTCTCACTCTAACGACTACAACAGCCTGCAAAGCAGCCGATACCGCTCTTTTTTGAACGTAAGTACTCGACCAAAATATATATCGCTGCAGACAGTCACCTCCATAATGCATTTATCTGACTGATGATTTGCGACACTGATATCGGGTTTACGATGCGGAATACACTTTAGCGCTTCTTCATATACTAGAATCGTTAATTCGGCAAGTTTGTTAGGATACCACTGCCACTCATCAAATGTGGAATACTTTCCGTGAACTGATGATAAATGGAGCAAAAAGGGTTACTAATCACGATTCCATATTTGCTTCGTGAAGTTTGCTTGGAGTAGACTTAACCTTGCTTTTTCACAAAAAAACCACATGTTCTCCAGTTGTAAAAAATTGTGTGCGAAGACCTCTGGACTAAAAAAGGCCCTGGATTAACAATTGCTTTAGTTTGCGCAAATCACGAGTTGTTGTTCCTGTGAACTTTTGGGAAGCGGCACCTTTATCTAAAAATTTTCCATTAATAATCATCCCAACAAATAGCTTACTAACAAGATCTAGCCAGTCTAACTGACACCAAAAATTAGTATGCATATTCAGATAACCGTCTTCATCTAACTCCCACGACAACTCCTATCAGCATCATTCCGTAATGTCATGTTCAGCATCAATCGTTGCCTTTATTATTGTTTTATCATAACGGACAATAACAACACCATCTGCAAAAGCTTCGACTTATCTTTGTTTCATCCTCTGCTAACTGTCTAACAACAACCTGTCTTACCATTTGGTTACAAATTCAGTCCAGTTTTAATAATAATGCACTCAAATGATCTCCACTCTTTGTTCCCCGAATTACGTTGAACTCTTTACTCACTCCAAACCCGCAAATCAGAGAAAACGACAAATAAGGATAAAGGTCTCCTATCAAACATAATACATTAAAGGAATGTGAAACTGATGAAGAGTTTCAAAGAAGAAAATGTCATCGATGCTTTTAAACAAATCGGCAAAACCACAAAGACTACACGGGTCTGTGTTCGTACGAGCCTAAAATCCTCCATTGCTGCCTTAAAAATGAAAATCAACCCCTGTCTGTCACGATCATGCAGAAAAGCAAGCAGCAAAAGTTCAGTTTCACTGAATATGTATAAGGTGAGTTTTTTACTGATTGCCTTCGAAAATACTTTGTAGGAGCTAAGTATTAGTGATACATCCCCCACCTGACATATTTAGGGATTTGCTGGACAATCAATTTTTTCTCGTTGTTTGCACTCGCAAATTTATCAGCTCAACGCTATAGGTTTTCACGAGTAAAATGCATATTTGCTAAACATTTCTTTTTTATCCTCATAATAACGCCATCGACGCCGCTGCTAATCCCACTGGGGCAGACTTTCACAGTAGATTCGACCTCTTAGTAAATGAAATTACCTCCCAAATCTGCAGAGGAAAACCCTATTGACAGGCAAAACTTCTTCAGTCTTGATATTCAACAAATTTAATAATAATTACTTTTTAATTAATTGATAATTTTCATTTCTTTTTACTGAAATTTTAGCACTTTCGACTTTAGGCCAGTAGCCACTGTTCTTTATGATGGAAATCATGGGGCAACAAACCCCTTCTCTTTAGCCACAAACAGGTCAACTTCTCTTTGGAAACTTCGTTTAAAGGCTTTATTTCCTCTTCTTTATGCTGCAAAGAATGGTATTATTGTACATATTACATAATCCAATTGCTTCTTGACTACTTAATTAGCTTTAGGGGCAATTTATATGCAAATGTTTTTATCCCTCATTGAAGTCGTAAACTACAACAAACAAACTTCAAAAAGTTCACACTCCATTTCGCCCCATTTATCTTAAAGGGTAAATAAAGCCCCTGTCGTTTGACCTCTACGAGCCTGTAAGTGCGGTAAGTTTTCTCTCTCTTTCCCCGAAAACTGCCCACTCATATGCATTTAACAACCTGATATCGTCGTATATTCCTTTACAATTGAAATTCGCATCGTACTTAGCTCAAACAAAATATATTTTTCCTCTTTTGATAGCTGACTTTATTTGGCCTTTTAGCTTGACAGTCGCAGACGCAGTGGATATAGTACTGGGCTTAAAGGGTAGACTGAGAAAGAACTGAAAGAGCTGGAGAGGAAAACAATAAAGTTGATGACATTGTATTGTATATTTCACAGAAAAGATAATGTTGTTAGGCTGTATATCAAAACGGCACAGGGTGGCCGAGGACTGGTGAATGTATTTTGATTGAAAAGAAGTAACTGCTTGAATACTCGACCCTCAGCAAAAAAAGGAAAAGCTGCTCAGAACAGTAGGAATGGAATAAGTGCTGATATTGAAAAAAGAAAGGAAGACATATTGGAAAGAAGAAGAGAAAAAGTGAAAAGCAAAACCCTACATAGCAAGTCTTTCAAAAATACCTAGTTCTGAAATAAACAGATGTAGATTTGGTTGAGAAAACGAGATTTAAAGAAACCATTGGAGGGAACTATTATGGTAGCACTCTGAAGGGTACCGTCTGAGCCCCAATTGCTGGGGGAAAATGACGTTAAAACTAAAAAAAAGTTATTGTTGGGAGTGGGAAGAAAGCAATAATCAATAACCCCTGCCCCAAAACAAATTTAACGTACAAAGGAAAACGTTCAATGCCCTGGGAGTACCTATCAGGCCTTGCAATTATTGACTGCTGTAAAAAAAATCGTACAATTTAAACAACACATGTCTGCTTTTCATTCCCGTTCCCATACACTTCATGGCTTTATGTTCTGTATGGCTTTCTTTATTCCAAACTATTTATGATTCTTCCTTTTGTTGAACTCAGTACAGAATATATATTATTTTTTGTCTGGCCAGACAAAGCGTCTTTGTCCACACGCGGAACCAAAATTCAGGTTTGAAAACGTTTAGTTAATATTTTCCTTGTTTACTAAATTTCAAATTGCCCATCAAAAATAGTCTTGCGCAGGTGAGTTTATCTTTCCGTTCTTAACATTGTAAGCGAATATTGCCAATGGAATTCACAGTGATTAACCATATTGACAACTTCAAATAGGTCTTCTTTTCAGTCAGTACTTAATCAAGCCAGAGCAAACGATTACCATAGGTTGTGAACACTATACTATTTCCTTTCTTATGCTAAGATAGTTTTTCTTTTTTAACTGTTAAAGTTAATGCCACTTTAGCAAGGCAAGAGAGCACCATCATTCCTTAAATGAGGCAATTACTTTGATTTATTGGCACAGATATTCTTCCTTTAACTTTCAATAGAAGGTTCTATCAGCTTTATTAGCTTACTATCTATGTGAGATCGAAACCTTTAATGGTAACTGCTGACTTTCCATGTTCCTTTCTGTTTCCATTTGGTCTTTCAAGTTACATAGCTCAGCACCACTGGTTTTACAACAATAAACCATCATTAGGGGAAATCAATCATTAGAGGAATCATGAAATCAAAGAAGCAATTCTTTGACAAAATGGAAAAGATACTAGGTAAATTACAGAATTTTCTCATCAAAAGAATTAAAACAAAATAGGAATTCTTTTGCTTTTCTTGTACTAATTTAATGGTCTTCAACCCCAGTATTATTTCACAGTAGTGCTGAAAATAGCCCACTATTAGAGTAAATGTTCTTTTGCAACGAATCAATTTCACAAGAGCAACAGGGGTTGGATGGTTTCGCTTTTTTTCCCGTTTACTTAACATACTTTTCTCAACCACATATCATATCGCAAATATCACTGCTTTGCAAACATATGCATTCCATGAAAATACCTCAGTTATCAATTCATGAAGCATACCCGATTTTCTTAGGCCGACTTTCTGAGGCCTTTTCTTAGCCACAATTTCGCACTACCTTCTCAAAGTTATCCAAATAAATCTGCCACTTCTTTTAACCTCTTTCTTTATCATGAACTGTTGTCACCAACTTTCTGATGGTAATCTGTCCTTGGTCTTTCGTGCTTTGTCAAGCTTTCCTATTACCAAACACATCGACCCACTGCAAACAATTTATGAGCTTGAACAGTCTTTCAGGGTACTAACAACATAACTGCAGGTCTATTTGAATTCTAATACTACCCAATTCACGACGGACACAGGCATAGCATCCTTACTTAAGCAACTCTCTTTAGCCACATTCGGTCCATAGTTTTGCCTGCACTGGATCACTCACTTTGTCACCTACAAAATTCAATCAGATTTTCAAAGTAGGTTACCCATTATCTTGCTCTGCTTTGCATAACGTCGCCTGAATCGTTGCTCTGAGCCATCTACGTTAGCTTTCCATGTTTGTTAATCCTCCCTCACTTGACAATCCAACGACAGTAGGATGAAGTGATTGCAAAGGAATTGCTCTGCTATTAACAAGCCAAGTCGTTCTGTTTTTCATCTTATAACCACCAACAATGTGGTGTCTGGCTTTGGGGGTTTTTTTTCAAACTGGCTTACATCCAGCTGGGGCTTTTCTGTCCTGAATCATGAACGTCAGAAGGAATAATAAGTAACCTTAAAACAACAATCTCCATCTCAAATGTCAACAGCATTTTACTCGAGTGCTAACACGTGATGTACGGTTAATTTTTTCAGAATACAGTAGTCCACTTTTGGTCTTGTTTACTGGCAAATTAATGTNATCCAACGACAGTAGGATGGAGTTTCTTATACACGGTACATAGAATTAAAACATAAGACACGGAGTAAACAAGGGTGCAATGGTATACAGTGAAGTGATTGCAAAGGAATTGCTCTGCTATTAACAAGCCAAGTCGTTCTGTTTTTCATCTAATAACCACCAACAATGTGGTGTCTGGCTTTGGGGGGTTTTTTTCAAACTGGCTTACATCCAGCTGGGGCTTTTCTGTCCTGAATCATGAACGTCAGAAGGAATAATAAGTAACCTTAAAACAACAATCTCCATCTCAAATGTCAACAGCATTTTACTCGAGTGCTAACACGTGATGTACGGTTAATTTTTTCAGAATACAGTAGTCCACTTTTGGTCTTGTTTACTGGCAAATTAATGTAGTGTTCATCTGGTACTGCTTTAAAGTAACAGTCAAAACTAACACAACTGAGTATGTTCAGGTAGTATCATAAACCCCATTTAAAATTTCAAACTTTGCAAATTATTTAAAGCCCTGACTGAATATCGATATGGGAGCAAACGTCCCACATACGGTTGGATTGTTGCCTATCAGAAGTCCCGAGAAATCTCTTGAAAACAACAATTTTGCAGCTTTCACCTTAGTCCGACCTTCCTTGAAACCAGTGTCAGTTTAAAAACTGCCTTTTTCCAAGTAAAAATGAGCAAAGGAATAATCTATTGCCTGCTAATTGGCACACAATGAACAAGGGTTCCCCCCCTTTTCCCTTACTATTTGTTTTCTCTATATAAAATAATTAAAATGAGAAGACATATGATACTGGAATACATAAAAAACGTGAAGATTTATAAAAAATGGAGCAATGTAACATTTTGTTCCTGACTTTTCATTAAATGTACTATCAAACAGGGTTACTAAGACATAGAATGATCCTTGTGGGTCACTTTCAATGTTTAGAGTGGCTGCAGATAGCTTACGGTTATTTTACATTTTAGTACGTATACCTAACGAAATGGCGAAAGAATACATGGAGCAGGAATAACGATGAGCTGGTTACCCTCTGATTATATTGGTAACAAAAAATGGCTTAATAAATGATAAGTGATGCTTTAAATAACATCTACTAATAGGATGAAAGTATTACCTTTGACCTTTTGCTGACCTGTCGACCTCTCCAACTTCACTTACATCTACTATCTAAACTGTTGTAACCTTTTTTTACCACCACCACCACCACCACCACCGTTACTTCTGTTACATCTACTTTTCCTTTTCTTGTTACTTCTACAAATGGTGTAGTTATACATGCACAATATATGTGCCATAATAATTAGTGTTTTATAGTTATGAAAATTGATACCAACACGAACATTTGTAGGTTAAAAAAATATCTTTTTTTATTAGTTTTAACGTCATTCCCCCCCAGTAACTGGGGCTCAGATGGTGCCCTTCACAGGGACTTGGAGTTGGCAATGAGGAATTTCATGGCCGGATGCCCTTCCTGACGCCAACCAATGGATTTTTCTTTTGTGGATTTCCAAAGTCACCCGCTAGGGGAATCGAACCTGGAATTCTTAGTTACAGTGCAGTTGCACCAACCATCAAGCTACGTCACCTAAAAAAAATTGTATATATATATATATACACACACACACATATATAGATATATATATACATATATATATATGTATGTATATTACGTACAAATACAGTCGGCCTAGCTCCAGGTTTATTACTGTCCAGTGCATCCGTTGGAACTTGGTCTCTTCCTCTTGCAATTTTACGAAATAAGAGTGTAGCCTGATCTTTTCCAAATGAACGACCGTCTCGTTTTCCTATATCAATAACAGCTTGGCGGAGTGAGGTCATGTCCTGCAATACATATACGATATGAAAAATATTAAGTACATTCATACTTCTTTAAATTCCCAGTTATTTTAACTAAATTTTATTCCTGCACACTTCTTTTTTAACATATCTAAGTCATGCTTTCGCATGTATTTTATTTTCAATGATTGCAACTGAGCTTTTTATGCTTTACGCGCATTTCCCAGTAATTTTCACCCATAAGGAATAAAGTAAGTACCTATTTTTGTATATCTATTCCATTATTAATACCAAAAATGCTCTAGATTTTCGTGACAACAACAAACAGGAACTAAAATTTCTTTCTGATTATCTTGCTTTGCATTGTTAAACCATTGCCAGAGACAACGGGGTTTAATAAACCACCAAATGAGTAAAAATCCACAAATTCTAAAGCCTTTTCTCCCTTTTAACGGACTGGTAACTGAGTGCGCACATATTTAGCAATAGCACTCGTGAGATATCACGATTAAGCACTCCGAAACTGTGAACAATTACCCAAGTCTAAATGACTTTAATCACTTGACGTCCTAGCTATTTTAAGTACTCCTCCTGAAACGTTGAAACTTGGAATGGTCAAGAGAATATTTTTGGCATAGATTTAAGACCACGAAACTTGTCTGACGCACCATCCAAATAAAGAAAAAAAAAAGAAGAAGCAATAGATGACAAACAATTAACATTACTATAATACCTACTATAACGCTCAACTCATGATTGACATTAGCTAACACAGATATGTGATCCAAGCCATGTTTCACTACCACTGTTTACATTAGTGGAATATAAAAGATTCAAAAGTAGATTTGTCTCTTTTAAACGTTTCATCAGCTGAATTCTTCATCATGTACAAGCAACCCTCTCTGTCTGTCTGTCTGTCTTCTCTCTCTCTCTCATATATATATATATATATATATATATATAGAGAGAGAGAGAGAGAGAGTCTATATATGAAAACCTAAATGATGCTGACTATCAGTTTATTTGGTAAGGTAGTGTTTGAAACAAATAAACGGTTACCTCTCCAAGTGTAACTTCAAAATACTTCTCTGTTTTGTAATATTTATAATATAAAAAAAGATAAGTTTCCATTTGAACTTCGTAACAATTCTAATAACCCCAAACATACACGATTATTCATTGTAACAAAGAACAATTAACATCTGAATAGGTGCAATTTGTAACTTTACGTTGTGGGATGCCACCTTTTTATGACATGTATGGCAACGTAGTGGGGGCAGTTTTTCCGTATTTTTTTTATATATATAACCTTCATTCCTTATATTCTCCCCCCACCACGTGCTTCTGTGTATGTCTCTTCTTTCCATTTTCTTTCTTTTTCTCATTTACTCTAAGGAGAATTTACTGCCTCAGTTAATGCCTAGCTTTTTATCACCAGAATTAGACAAATACCTATTTAAAATTGAAAAAACACTCTGAAAACATGAAAAATTACCTGCCATACAATTGGCGCTTCAAGCCACCTTTAATATCTTAACACGGTGCAAGAAAGAATGTAATAAATTTTCCCAAACAGTTTTTAAAAGAACAGTCGCCTAGTAACCACTACATTTTCTAGAAATTGGGGTTTCGGTGATACATATCTAGTATGAAAACGTCTAGACAAAGTAGTGTTGGGTTGGCTGGCATGATCACATATTTTTGTAGAGGTGACTAATGGTATAACAAAAAGAGCCCTTTGATATAGACAAGTTACAAATACAGTAACATGTTCATTTATTGAAGCTTTTGTCCTACCTCTCTCTGATTTAATAGATGTTCAAGATCTGCTGTAAGTTGCTTGTTCAAAATTTTCAATGCAGTCTTTTCTTTTTCAACAGCACTAAACAAACAAACAGGAAAACCCAACAAAATAAAGCATCCAAAATCAAAACTTGCTATAAAAATATTGTTTAGTTAAAAAAATCCACTTGTTATGAATTACGCTTTATCTTGCACCATGATTTTTCGTAAGCATGCGAAATTCCTTTACAACCACTGCCACCTGTATTAAGATCGCCCCTCCAGGGAGGTCTGCCCAATGCTTCATCTTCTTTCAATGACAGGTTTTTTACGTCACCAAGCACGTAATCAAACCAGCCTATGGGCGACTGTGTGTGAGAGGTGGGGCGGTTAGGGGAAGGGATAAAACAAATCAAACGTGTATACGGTGCCAAAATGTGCAAAAAAGCCCCACCAAAACAAAACCCGTGGAAAAAAATAGCAGGCCAGGCTTCCATGGTGGAATGGGTTTTGTCATGGGGAAAGATGATCATAGTAGGCTGTTGGAGCACTGTGAGAGTCTGAAACTTGCACCGGCTAATACCTATTTTATTAAAGAAGATGAACACAAAGTAACATACAAGAGTGAAGGCCACACCTCACAGATAGACTTCATGATGGCGAGGAAAAAGAATCTCAAGGAGGTAGTGGACTGCAAGGTGATACAAGAACAGGTGATTGTTACACAGCATCTTCTGATCTGTATGGATCAGAAAAAAGAAGAAAGACCTAGAACAAGCAGAACAAAATCAAAACTGCGGTCATGAAGGTAGCAAAGGAGGTGTGTAAAAAGATAAAGAAAAAGAGAGAAAATAACAAGTCAAGGCTAGGTGGTGGTGAAATGAAGAGGTACAAGACAAACTCAAGGTCAAAAAAGACGTTTCCAAAATTGGCAAAAGACAGGGAACCAAGACGAGAAGGCAGAATACAAGCAGAGGTAAAAGGAGGCAAAAAATGCAGTGGTAAAGGCCACGTTGGATTATTTCAACGAAAATTATGACGACCTCAATAACAAGCAAGGAAGCTACATCTACAAAATAAGAAAGCAAAGAGCAACAATTTGAAAGGGTCTTTCCACAATGTCCTTCGTGCAGGGTGAGAATGGATTGGTTCTGAATGAAATGCAACAGATCAAGTATAGATCGCGGGATTACTTTAATATGCTGTTGAATGTGGAAAATGAATGTGAGGAATTATCATTGGTAGACCCAGCAGAAGGACCAATTGTAAATATCACAATAGTTAACGTAGCTCAGGCAATAAAAAAAGAAGAAAAATGTAAGAGGCAGTATGCTTTGGAGTGGAAATTAATCTAGTGCAGGCACTCAAAGAAGGTGGGTACTGAGATGATGCTTAACCTGCTCGAGTCAATATCTTATGTGGGGAAAATACCCAGTAAAGGGGTAAAAAGAGAAACAGTAGCCGTCGGCAAGCAGAAAGATTCCCGTTTTTCTGCGGAAATGACCCAAGTATCAAACGTATGGGTCACCTGCTAAACGTTTTGAAAAAAGTTGGGGGTCGAAGGGGCTGGTCGATATTGATGACATGCAATTTGGCTTCTGCAGTGGAAAAGGCACAACTGACAGAGGTTTTGTGAGCCAACAGCTTCAAGAAAAGTGTCGAGAAACTAGGAAGGACCTCTCTTTGACCTTCATTGGTCTGTAAAAGGGAATGACAGAGTACCCAGATGACTAGTGTACCGGTGCTCCTGAAAAAGGGTTGTTGCAGAGGTGCTGGTAAAAGTTGTAATGGGAACATACAAGATCGTCAAAACTAAAGCCAGAACAAGAGTTGAGAACACTGGCCTCTTTCCTGTTTGTGCTGATATTAGATACCATCAGTATGAACATTAAAGGGGTCCCATAGGAACTACATTTTGCTGACGATCTTTTAGTTGCGGCACAAACGGTGGAACAGCTCCAAGAATGGTGGATCATTACTGATTAGAAACGAATAAAGTTGAAGCTGGCCGACAAGTGCAGGTGTCTTGGGGGAGCTTTAAAAGAAACAGAAGGCATTAGGGAGGCTGTAAGGGTAAGAATCAGTGCAGCATGGGTGAAGTGACAAACTTTCACGAACATTATATACTACAAAGGCTTATTAAGGAAGAGAGAGAGAGAGAGAGAGAGAGAGAGAGAGAGAGAGAGAGAGAGAGAGAGAGAGAGAGAGAGAGAGAGAGAGAGAGAGAGAGNGGAGAGAAAGAGAGAGAGAAAGAGAGAGAGAGAGAGAGAGAGAGAGAGAGAGAGAGAGAGATAGAGAGAGAGAGAGAGAGGGTGCTCCTCGTTAAATGCTTGAGGGTCGAATTTATTGCTTGACACGAAGGAAACTAGTCATCTGCTTAATTTGGTGTGGCAATAATTCGTTCTGCTCTTTGGTACAACGAATATCTATCTATATTATCTATACTATCTACTAAATCTTTTTACTAAATCCATTCTTTACATACGTTCTGTATTTACTACAAATACATAACTCTTTTTGTAACAATGTTCCTGCACATGGGCGTACATAGTCGCAGGTCTAAAGCAGTAGCATGGTTGTTCAAGTAACGCTTTGCTAAGTTAGCAATGGTTGTGATTGTAATATTCACATAAAAGACATATGTGTGTAATGGTGGAGAAGCCCAATATACTAACCTTAGGTTTTCTTCGAGTTCCTTTGTCGTCTTTTTTAAGGCACGATTATCGTCGTCTCTCAACTTAATGCCCTCTATCAGATACTGGTGAGGCTGCTGAGCTTCATTTAAAATTTTCTTGGCTGATATAAGCTGAATGGGAGTTGGACGAAAATTAATTACATGACAAGGTCGTTGTAAATGACAAAGGGTAAGTAAGATAGTCAGAAGACAAACAAGCAAAGTGACTAGATTGCCAGACTCTATCTAACCATCTAATCATAGTCCTACATCTCGAGAAAGAAAAAAAAAAATTAAGGAAACTAAATTTTCTTTTTACAAACTACACCATTATGAAAGTTTGAAACTATGTATGTGCAAAGGATCACATATTGGATTTCTTTTTCTTACTTAAATTGTTTCTCAGTTATTGGACCAGTGATTACAAACTGAGCGGTCTGTTATTCATACTGGGGGCGGAGGGGAAGGGGGAATTAAGTGTACCGCTTTCAGACATTTAGAAGAAGCTCCAACGAAGATCCATTTGTATGAAAATCTGAAAACAAGCTATTCAAGCTCCCTTGCCAAAATAATTAGGACTGAAGTAACGAAGAGTTTATGAAACAAATTTAAAAAGACTGGAAGTCATTTACAAAGTTCAAAACTTAACTACCCTACGATTTAGAATTTACTGTTTGCTTGTTTATTTGGGATAGAACCCGTCAAAGTGAACAGCAGTTTGACTTTCCTGGCTAACTAACTTGTTGAAATCTAAATTACTTGGCAACCATTCAGGAATTTGAAGAATTTCAATTGCACTTATTGTTCCACTCCCCATTGATTGCACTTTTTACCAATCAATTCAAATCACTTGTTTGTTTAATTATCAGTTATCCATGGCGGTATAGTACTCAGTCAAATACTGTTGTCTAAATTTTGTATATATAGTTGAATCTCGATTATCCGAACTAGATCTTCCGGTCCGGGTGAATATTTACGTATATGTGTGTTCTAACGTAATACATGTACATGTATATCGAGTAAGGTGTTGTTTGTTTACGGAATAATCAGTTATCCGAACAATAATATATATGCGGAGCTCACTACGCTTGCGTAGTTTGAGCACTCTGACAGCATCCCGCAGTAACTCTTTAGGCTGTGTTTGCTCCGGCAACATGGCCAGAGAGTTATGTCTCAGAAGCTCTGTGCTGCACTGATGAGCCCACAAAGGGTGAAACGGTACTGTCTGCAGATTGAGTATATACATGAGTCCAGCAACAAAAAATCACGAGTTATTTCTTATTAAAACTTATTTTTACTTTAACAGCCAAATTAACAAGGAAGGAAAAAAGAAGAGAAAAAGGACAAAAACATACTGAGCAGGAGTCTGTGGTAATAGTGTAAATACAGAAATGACTGAATGCCAACAACAAACGACAAAATATGAATTTTTGAAAGTAAACAACATTATCTTCCAGACCAAATGCAGGAGCACACAACAAACGAAGTTTTATGGGAGAGAGTCAGGGTGAAGAGCATGTGCAGTGGAGTGAGAAGAAGGAAGTGGAAATACATCGGCCACATCCTGACGAAAGATCCCAACGAGGACAGTGTGACAGCCTTGACCTGGGCCCCTGAAGGGAGGTGAAAGCGCAGGAGGCCAAAAACCACCTGGAGAAGGGCTGCCGAGAAAGAGATACTGGTGGATGGAGATCCTAGAACGAGGCGGGCACCACAATCATCGACAGAGCAGCTTGGAGGCAGAGTGTGGAGGCCTTATGTGCACACAGGGCACGAAGCGTATAGGTAAGTTTGTGTAAGGCTACATACGATGTAACCCCTAGCTTTAAAAAAACCAAAATAAAACACCCCCAACCCTCCCCAAACCAACCTTTTGACGAGAAAATGGTATAGTGAAAGGCGTGCACATATACATCAAATACGGATAAACTGGATTTTGGTATAGAAAAATAAATCAAAAGAGCTAGAGCTCGCTGCATGAATACAAATGAACTACTTATATTCAGAACATTAGCAACCCGAACCACTCAAGACATAGCACCATCTCAATAGGGTCGGTAACACCGGATTACATGCTGTTGGGAAGTAACGTGTCTGAAGGATGTCTTGATGGAAAATTCTTCGATTTAGTTGCCAATATTTTTAAAAATTTAATTAATCCATGACTTAATTTTTGAAAATAATAAAACTTTACACAACAACTTGCTCTCTTCATGATCTCAATAAATCGTTACTTTTAGACACTCGTGACTCATTAAGCCCTTGAAAGCTGAAACACAAGAGTATTAATAATTCAAGAGCTATCTGGATAATAAACACCTAACAATTTATCAATTTTAAAGCTGGTTTCAACTCACCAACTCTCATGATCAAGTACTTTTGTTCTCTGCTTTTCGGTCGGACAGCAGTCTAAATTCCACTTTTCTCGCCAAGATACAAGCCCAATTATTGTCGAAATGTCACACGTTTTGAATACGTCTACCTAGTCTCTTTGTCTGTCTCAATGACTCTCCTGATATATATATATATATATATATATATATATATATATATATATAAATAAAAGTGTGATTGTTTGTCTGTCTGTCTGTCTGTTTGAAGTAAATTTATGAGAATTTACGAAAAAACTATTTTTTAATAAATAAATCCCAAAACAAAAATAAAACAATATTAAAACTTTCCTTGATCGTACTAGTCCTCGGTAGTATAGTGGTGAGTATCCCCGCCTATCACGCGGGAGACCAGTGTTCGATTCTTCGCCGAG
>RDPX01000005.1:316070-348224 GCA_003991215.1 Morbakka virulenta | reverse complement strand
GATTCGTCGCCGAGCAAGAATTTCTGGTTTTTTTAATCTTCTTTTTTTTTACCAATGTATTGCCATAGCATTTTTTACTTGACGTTCTAACATTATCTTTTGTAAGATTACCAAAGTTCAAATTACCTATAATTTCTAGACCCCCCCCCCCCACTAAGTGTCAAAGTAGTTGCAGCTTTTCGAACTGAAATGGTCTGCCATCACATTTCTAACTGAGCAATACCTTACAATTATCTTCACAGGGTCTTTTTAGCCTACTTAATTGCACTTTTTTACCAGAGCAACGCCGGGTACTTCTGCTAGTATATAGCAGTCCTGGTACTGTGACAGAAATCGCCAGAGATCTCCTTTTGAAACAGAATGCCCTTATTTTTAGATTCCTTCGACTTTGTTTTGATAGCAGAAATATGACATTTAGACAAAAATAGGACTTTGTAAAACAGGAAGAAAATGAGTTTTAAGGGGATCAAATTGTTGCAAAATTGTCTTTCATGGAGCTAACACTTGCCTAGTTACGGGTGTATGCATTTTAATCCATGGATTGATGATTAAAATTGTAATTTTTAGAAACCAAGCAGATATAAATAAATCGAAATAAGATATGATTCTTTATCCATTGTTTCTTAAATCGGGACTTTAACTTCTCAGCAGATAACTCTCGCTTTCAAACTCTATTTTTATAAAATACGGGCTCGGTCTTGGGAAATACGAAGTTAGAAGCCACTTCTCCAAAACTTCAAGAAACTTTATGTGATCCATGTTGAGATACACATATTTGTGCACAAAGGTTAATCGGCTTGTGGAAATGATGTTTAATATTGTCATTGAAAAGCCGGAACGAGAAGATGACTAAATTCAAGTTCCAATTTACTGTTCTTTAATTACTTCATTAGACGCCAAGGGGAATAAACTGTCAAATATGTTGGGGGATAACCCCGAACAACGGATTACTTTCGAACAGCCCAAATAAAAAAAGAAATTTGTTAACAGTGGGATTTTGGCGTGGGCAATTGTAATTTCGAAGCCAATTAGATCTGACATGGAATTACTTATTGAGAAATACAAATGGCAGATTTCTGATCGCTGGTGATTATGTTACGGTAGAAAAATTAAATGTGGGTGGATGTTTAATTTGTTGACGTCAATCAGTTGCCTACTTAAAAAGAGAATAACCAGAAGTTGGTCCAAATTCTCATGCATTGAAGTAATAAATCTTCCACTTCACTAAAGCAGAAAGACACGTCTGCTGAGAAGCACAGCAGCAAACAGCAATTTCTTAGAATGCAAGCAGAAATGGTTTTACTCAAAAAATGCAGCATGAGCTCAGTTCAATTCATTGTTAAATAAGCTGGTTACCTATCGACTTCATTAGTAACAATTATTTCGAAAAGAATTTATTTCTGAGTGGAATCTTTGGAGAGTGGGGGGTGGGGGTGGGGGTGATTCATTTTGAAAAATCACAAATTTAATAAGATAAAACCAAGGACCATAAAAATCCTAAATAATTGAATTTTTCTTAGTTTCGTTGCTGTGGTATTATAGTACGATTAACTGTAAACCGTTAAAGTTCTCAGAAAGTAACGATTGCAACATAACTGCATTCCAACAGGCACGTAATCACACTTTTCAGACGGGAGGGGGGGGGAGGAATGTCTTAACAAAAACTGAAAAGGGGTCCATTTTATGCCGCCAACCACGAAGAACATTTTGGAAAAATTGAGTTTCTGGATCCCTGGAAAACGGTATATTAAACTAAATATGCTGACGTAAAACAACCTACTGTGACAGTACCAAAATCCTGAAATCTAAGACTTTTCACAATAAAAGTAAGGGTACAAAAAGGCACCTGAATCAATGTTATAAAAATACAAAATTTATTTTTAACAAGTAGCACACCACTCTATTACTTCTTTTCATGGCATTTTTTTTAGTTCTTTTTAAATGTTCCAAAAAGTTTTTTTCGACTATCGTTCTTTTTGCAATATTTTTAACGTTCAACTCATCCATCATATCTTTATGTCCATGCAAAATAGCTAAATAATTAAACCTGGAAGGAACCATCTTTGATCGCATCCATATTTTCAAACGTCTGAGAGTTGAAAATGATCTTTCAGCTGTTGCTGCAGTAGCCGGGGTTACTAAAATAAGCTTGCAAATTGTACATCTGTTTGGTATAAGTTTCAGTTGCGCTTGTGGTAACTTTCTTAGTTTCGTGACAATATCATCAAAACATTCAGGTTTCTTCTCTTTAAAAATCACTAGAACGATATCTGTTTCAACACTGAGTTGTGTAAAATCAAGATCTTCATTATATTTTGCTTTCATGAAGTCTAATTCAATTTGAGGATCTTCTTTTTTGGCTATTTTTAACAAAAGACTTCCCATCATTTCATAAGCACGATAGCTTGGTTGATCGAACCTTGTTTTGATAGCTGCTGTAATGGAATTGATTGCTTCAAAGTAAATGCCTCGAAAATAATCACGAGGAGTTTCTGGATAGTAAGCATCGCTGGTGGAGTGACTGCCGTCGACATATTGCAAAACTGAGTATTTTGGTGCTTTTCTTTTCCTTGGTTTTGAAGGATATTTTACAAATTCATGTTCTTCAGCTTTTTTCACAATTGTATCATAGAACATATCAAAAGACTCTGAGCTTCTTAGGCTTTCAAGAGTTTTCAATGTTAGCTCGGTTATGCGCTTGCTACTACATGCCGACATTCTTTTATTTTGCAGAGCTTTTGACAAGTTATCAGTTTGTGAGTGCACTTTGTAACTCAAATTCAAACCGAAGAAAAAGTCAAAAGTTTCCATTTCCTTCTGAACACCCATAATGCGACTTTTAACTTCAGTCTGCAAACTATCATTTTGAAGAGTGCATTCCCATAGACTCTATAATGGTAAAGCGTTATCCAATATTCTCTTTAAAACAGTTAACTCTAACAGTCCATCTAGTTTCTGACAGTTTTGCGATGTAAGCTACTGTATTTTTGTATTTTCTTCGTCATCAAAGAATTCAACTTGTTTTTTTTTATAGTACCTAGCGTTGTTTCTCGTTTCGGAGTACTCAATCAACAATATAATTTCCGCCGAAAAAGCAAGTGTGTTTTTAAATAAATCTACCGCTTTTGTAAAATCTTTAACTGATAGTGATAGGGAGTGGCCGTGGCAATGTGTGAAAGAAGCTTTGTTTTGGAGATCGAAAATTTTCTTTCAGCATATTACTAGCGCCGTCATAACACTGTCCATTAGAGCACTAACTATGTCTCTTACTTATGAACACATACAAAAAAACACACGACTTCAAACCACAAAATTCACACGTGACAAGGAATTTGATCACCACGACAAGACAAAGAAATAATTACCGGTGAATTGCGCAACAAAACAAAATGTGCACCGGTGTTCTGCAAAGGTACTGTTTTGGCTGATACGCTTGCAATGTTGGTAAATAGCAATGAAATTGGATGTTGTGTTCGCAATACAGTTAGTATTATTTTATAACGATATTAACTTACCACACAGTAATTGTAGTTCGTGAAAATAAAGGTTTGTTATTTGAAACCTTGACAATACTACTGATAATTAACATCAAAAGATATGTCAATTAACATCAAAATGTATGTAATTATTATCCAATTCTTCAATAATTACTATCAAATCGTTCAAATGAAAATGTGTGAATGAAAATGACTACAATCGGCAGAAAAGAGGCACCTAATTATGATATCTGTTTATAAACAAAATATTTAGTAAGCGAA
Source organism: Morbakka virulenta (assembly GCA_003991215.1). Lineage (NCBI taxonomy): Eukaryota > Metazoa > Cnidaria > Cubozoa > Carybdeida > Carukiidae > Morbakka > Morbakka virulenta. The sequence continues at coordinate 344,466 of RDPX01000005.1, read as the reverse complement.
AATGTGGAGGGCTGAAGCCCCCCAGCCCCCCCAGTGGTAGCGTGCCTGTCCAACAACGTCTGGACCAATGTTTCTGACAACTTCGACCAAACATGAATTCTCAAATTCAACAACGTCGTTATAAAAAGGTTTTTAACAATTTCTTCAATATTTTCACGTGAAATTGCAAAGAAAAGGTATGATGTATTTATTGGAAATGTCTATTGTTTCATCTGTCTTACTGCCAACGGGTTTGCGAAGAATAGGATTTGCAGGCAAATCGATGTTAATCTTCAGTTATAGCTTTTGAATCAAGTAACATCATACTATATCGAAAAAATACACCAAAGGTCTTTTTTCCTTTACATTCTTGTCTCCAATCCACTAGCAATATTTGACGAAGCACTTTTTCACCGATAACCTTGGAAGGATAAACCGGAAGCTTTAGATGTGAACGGGCTATTGTCTGCTCCTCCTCCTCCTCCTCCTCCTCCTCCTCCTCCTCCTCCTCCTCAGGTACCGTGTCCTTCCAGGACGTTGGTGGTCACGCTTTTCCACTGAATTCGATCTTTTTCTTTTTCTAACAGCTTTGTTGTTCTGATGCCTGTCCATGTCGATATACTTTTGAGGAACATCTTCCGTTCTCTTCCTCTTTTTCCATTTATTTTGCCAGTGTGTGCCAGGTGTTCTAAGCTTTACTTCCTCAACACATGGCCAAAGAATGACAGTTGCTTCTTCCTGATCATGTTCAAGAGTTCTCTGCTGTAATTGGCTCTTCTGAAAACTTCTTCGTTGCTGATATGTTCAGTCTAGGGGATCCTTAAAATTCTACGTAGCATCCAAACTTCAGCAGCATTCAACCTTCTTTCCAACTCTGCCGTAATTGTCCATGATAAACATCCGTATGTCAAGACAGGAAGGATGTAGCAGTTTTGGACTCTCAACTTGGTGTTCATTGTGATTGATCGTGACTTTAGAATCTTTGACATCCTTTCGAATACTTCCTTTGCCATAGCGATCCTCTTCTTTACTTCCATTGTATTTCTACCATCCGCGGTACGCATGCTTCCAAGGTAATTAAATTTGTTTACTTGTTGTATTTTCTCTCCATCAATCGTCAAGTGGCAATTAACTTCTTGTTGTTTTTTGCTTATTGCCATGCAAAAGGTCTTCTTTCGGTTAATACTTAAACCTCTCCTTGTACTCTCTTCTTTTACAGTATTCAAGAGGGGTTGTAGTTTCTGGGGTGAATCTGCAATGAGATTTGTATCATCTGCATATCGTATGTTATTCAAGTTGTATCCACCTACAGCGAAACCGTTCATGCCTTCAATGGTTCTCTTTATGTTTTCGCTGTATAAGTTGAACAAGTCTGGAGATAGAACGCAATCTTGTCGAACTCCTCTTTTGATGTGGCTGTATCTTCCTATACTATTCTGAACTTTAACCCCCGCCGTTTGTTCCCAGTACATATTCCTTAGAATTCGGATGTCCTTTTCATCGATGTCTAGGGATTGTAGTATGTCAAGCATACGTCAAAGCATATGTCAAAGCTTTGCTATAATCAATAAAGCATAGAAACAAATCTTGCTGCATTTCTATCGCTCTTTTAGATAGCATTCTCATAATGAAGATGGCGTTCTGTGTACCTGAGTCCTGAACAAACACAAATTGATGATTACTTATTTCTGATCTCGTTGTTCCTCGTATCCTTGCCATGATGACTCTCATACGAATTTTGGTAACGTGGCTCGTGAGGCTTATGGTTCTATGCAGTTCACATTCTGTTGCTCCTGGTTTTTTTGGTTAAGCTATAAATATAGATTTTGACATGTCTGACGCAATTTCTCCAGTGTTATAAATTTCGTTTACCAACTCTGTTATCTTGTCGATACCAAAATCGTCCAGTGCCTCAACCATTTTAATGCAGATGTTGTCTGGTCCAGTGGCTTTGTTTCTCTTCATCTTCTTTATGACTGATTGCACTTCGCTTCTCAGAATGGTTGGGCCTTCAATTGATTTTCTGATCACGTCCACATATTCTGCACAACGTTCCATTACCTCGTCCTTTCCCATCAACAAAGAGCCATCTGTGGCTTTAATGCACCCACTTTAAACGCATGTCTTCCTTCCCACCAAAGTGCTAACGATGAGGTTTCTTTTGTTCGGCATCTTTTTATTTTCGCACACTCAGCATTTATCCACTCTTCGTTCGCTTCTCTACACTTCCGCTTGATGTTTCGATTCAGTGCTCGATACTCTTCTGAGTTCCTGTTGCTAATTTTCTATTTTTCGTCCATCAATTTTAAGATCTCTGCTTTTATCCATTGTTTCTTCCGTTCCTTCTTTTTAGGTGGCATCACCTCTTTGGCTGCTTCAACCATAGCCTTTCTCATTATGCTCCATTTGTCTGCTTGTTCCCTTTCTAAGACATCAAATCGGTTTTGTACTGTAATTGCATATCTAGCCTTCATCTCCGCGTCTTCACGCAGTAGATTCCATTGTAATTTTGATTCAGGTATCAATTGCTTCAATTTGCGGAGAAGAACACTGATGTTACAGATTAATGGATTGTGGTTAATGTCACAATCTGCTCCGGGATATGCTTTCGCGTTTTTGACTACATTTTTGAATCTCTGATTCATTGTAATATAGTCAGTTTGGTTCCTGACTCTGTCTCCAGGATCTTTCCACGTCCAAATACGTCGCTTGTGGTTCCTGAAGAAAGTGTTCATTATCACCTGATGTTTTGATTTACACCAGTTAGCCCATCGTTCACCTCTTTCGTTGATTGTTCCAAGATTATATCTTCCTGTTACATGCGGAGCCTCTACATTGCCAACTTTAGCAATTAGATCGCCCATAATAATTATGATGTCTTCTGATTTACAATGTTTTCTTGATTCATCGAGTTGCTCGTAGAACAAGCTCATATCTTCTTCACTACCATCTGAGATTGGTGCGTATAACTGAATTATATTGAGGTCAAAGGGTTTTCCTTTTATTCTCACTAGTATGACTCTGTCAGACAGGGTCCAATAGCCAAGTAAACACTTGCTTATTTTCTCATCAAAAATAATTCCAACTCCTCTTTCATGTTTACTTCCACCAGAGTATGATTCTTTTGTCACCTATCGTGAAATCGCCGGAACTACGCCACCTAGTTTCGCACAAACCTAGTAAACTGATCTTCATAGGATCCATTTCTTGAATGACATTAGAGATTTTGCCCGCTTGATACAGCGTGCGAACATTCCAAGTTCCTATTCGAAGATAACTATTATTTTTGACAGTCTCTGGATTACGGTCGGATTCCACCTGTCGAACATGGAGGTTCCTACCGAGCGAGGTGTTAGTATGCCTAACCCCATTCACGCTGTTAGTGTTGAATAAGTTTCTGTGCATTAGCATGATATTCTTGGGAGAAATAATGTGGTGGTTTCCCCTTGCCTTCCACATCCAGTTTGTTCGAGCTGAAACTCTAGCCTCTGGTCCATCTGAACCTATCTCACAAGACAGCGGGTGCAGTAAGGTGATAGCCATTTCCTCAGTTAAACACAAGTACTTGCCTACTACCCTTATGAGTGCTACTGTTGGCCATACGTCAGGCTCTTCCGCCAGCATCCTCAAGCTCTGCTGCATCCCAGTGCTTCACCGTTACCCAGGTTAGGGAGTCTAACAGGTACTTCACCTTGCCCAAGGGTGACCTGGAACTATGCATTGTATGGTAGGGTCGTTCACTCCCAAAGGCCTCCAGGCCCACTATTGTCTAAGGACGGAAAACCAGTGGTGTTATCTTTCTTCGATTTCTCTCTAAATCAATTAATCACAATACGTGTTACCGATCAAACAGTTGATGTTACCCAGGAGCGTGTTGTCACATTGTGGTCTGAAGCGGGAAGAGGGGATCGAGCGTCGCAAATTTAAAAGCATTAGTATTCTCAAAGCTTTCTATTTTCCATCCTCTGAGAAGTAGGAGGTCAATCCTTTGCTCACAAACCCGCAACAAACGTATACTTCACGCTAAAGGCCAACGCAAAACTCACCCTTGAAATGTAAAGACCAAAGACCATTAGTCAGCGGCCATCTTAGGGACCATTCACATATTACGTCACACTAGTTTTGGCATTTTTGGACACCCACTCACCCCCTGTCACACTTTGTCACAAATTCAGAACTACCCCACCCCATGTGTGACGTCACATTATGAACTTTAGTATGATATTTTTCTGCTTTTGTAATATTGTGTCTACTATGTTCACATTTTTCTACATCATCATCATCTCTATCTCTCTCTCTCTCTCTCTCTCTCTCTCTCTCTCTCTCTCTCTCTCTCTCTCTCTCTTCAAAAATTTTTATCAGANTCCAAGAGCCAAAGTTGAGCCCACCAGCCTATATCAGGTCTTATCTGAAAACAAAGATTGGAGACAAATGCAAGCATTTGATTTGGACCTATACAATTGTACAAAAAATCCCACCATAATTACAATCATATGATGAACTTAGAAACTCTGTCACAAAAAGATCTTAAACTATGAAGCAGTCTATTCATTATCATCCCAAGGATTTGATGACATATATTCAGAAATGCTAATCACTGGAGTGCCAGGCAGGGCTGAAATTTCAACAGGAATGTCAATTCCTTCAATATCTAAGTCGTCTTCATCAACCCATTCTAGTTCCGAATTTTGTAGAATTTGACACCAACTCTCGCTGCCTCCTTGCAGTCACTCGCTTGCGTCGCAACTTTGGTGTTGTTATGGGGGTATGGATTGTTCCTTCAAGACAGGAATTTCCATGGCTTTTTCACAGAGGCAAAGTAGCCCCCACATGATCTACAGGTTCTCTTGCCAATGACATCTTGAACTGAATGGCAAGCATAGTCATAAACATAGTTCTTAGGAACACCCATCTGTGTTTTGTCTAGGGGCTTAATTACAAATATAGGAAAGCTACCCCCTTCTTAATCAGACAACTTTGTTTTACAAGTTCGGCAAGAGCATTATGATTACTTTTGGCAGCAGCTTTCATCGCTTGCCATTCTATTGCGACATCCTGCTGGACAGCTTTACCATTCAGGTTTTACATCTTTTGTAGCCTTCTATCAAGGAAGCAAAAAGTTTCTCTCGGTTCATGGAGGCAGCCATGTTGTCATTTATGGTGACTGTGACCAGGGGTGGATACAGCAATTTCAATGTCGGGTCACGCTTAATTACTTCCTCCTTCACAAGCATGTCACGTTGGCGTTGGGAACTGTCTAAGACAGGGCAGTGTCCACAATTTGATTCTCGCTCAGTTCATTCTAACTCATTCTAACAGTTCATTCTAACTCAGCTTTAAACACGTAAAAGGGTTGTGTTGTCGCGTTGATGTATAAAAATCGCAACTGCAAATCTGCAATTTTCTTTGAGAAAAGTTCTTAACTTGCATTCAGCAAAAAAATGTGCTAAATACCGAGTTGTCCAAAAAATGTGACGTCACAATAAAAAACAACCCACCCTCCCCTTGTCACAAAAGTCAAAAGACCCCCCCCCCACCCCGCTCTGTCTGGCGTAATAGGTGAATGGCCCCTTGACTACTCAAAATGCGGGAATTTCCTGTTTCGGTTTTGCCAGTTATCAAGTTCTAAACTAAACACGTGGAACTCACACACAGTCAAGTTTGGGGTGTCTGACAGTTTAATTAAACCAACTTCTTTGTCCTCCAAAGTTGTACAGGGTGTGCATTTTTGCAAATTTTACAGTACTTGCGTGACAGGAAGTTATTCCTTGTCATTCAGTAATTTGGAACTTTGTATTATCTTCTCTTACACAAAGGATGTTGGTCATGCAAAGAGACTCCGCCGTGATCTTCAAATAATACNCGTGGTTACCTCAAAGGATGAGGAGTTTGACTAATCTTTGAAGGTGGTGGTGGTGGTGGTGGGGATAGACAACAAGTACCCTGGTGTTTAATAAAACTAAAAATACACCTAGTTATAACAGCAGTAATGTGAATAAGTCATCGCTGAAAAAGCTCTCATTAAAATAACAATATTTACTAATTAAAGGATAAGATAGGTTGGTTGATAAGTTGGTGGGAGACACACTCCTACACAGGTGAATCAAAGCGTAACTTGGGTCAAAGAGAAAAAGAACACAAGAGAGCTGTTCAGAAAGGTGACACCAAGAATCATGAAATAGCCGTACACCTTTGACTGGGAAAATAAAAGAATTATAGACAAGGAAATCAACACAACAACAAGAAACATAAAAGAAACAATCAATTCCTTGCAATGCAGCAATCACATCAACAGTATATCCTACACCCTTCCAGTAACACGGCGTCCAGCACTGAAGAAAGAAACACAACAAATACAACATAGGTATGGCACCACTTCCCGAAACAACCCCAGCCCAGTCTACACCCACGTCCGCACTTCCAAAGTATAAAATAGCCGTATCTAATCATTTCAGTAGCCTGACGATGGGAGAAGTATCTCTTGAAATGTAGCTCGGAAAAAGCTTACGACTAATGACATGATAAAGCTCTTACATCTATTGCTTCCTCTGAGTCCATAAAGTTCAGAATTTTCAAGATTATTAGGGAATGCCCGGTTGTTTCGAAAGCAAATAACAGGTACTTTCAAGGCCAAAAAATCCATCGTGAAGTGCATTAAAATGGACTAGCATTTTCAAAAACTGCCTAGTTAAAACTTAATACCAATTTGATCTACAAAGTTGTTAGAGAATTTAGCATGTAGATATACTTTTCCTGTTTACTTATTTTTTGTTGGTTCGTTTGTTTAGAAGACATTGACTAATAATGTGTATTTAGGTATATTAAGGAGTATTGAAGTAAAGAACTTTAGAGAAGAACCCGTATGTAGACATACCGTAGATGATGGAAGGATAAGTGGGATATTAGTCAAAATCAGAGTGTTTTCTTCGAGGAGTCTTCTCGGTCTTGATCATTGAATCAGCATTTAGAGCATAGATATCAATTTATACAACATTGTGAAGCAATTTTATTTGATTATCACAGCAAATACCTTTTTCTTCATCAGAAAGGACAACATGATTCTCATTGAATAGTCCAAGCGAACGAAGCGAGTGACGACAACTATATTACAGTCGAAATTTGTTTAAACATTTCACCTTCTCCTGTAGGGGATTGGAAATTATCCACACATTTTGGTTTAAACATTTCAGCCTCATCTTACCCAAGCCCACCACACAGTGTCTTCTATCAGGCCACGCGAACCTCTTCCATCTGGCGCCAGTGAAGCATGGTCCCTCTGGTCTTGTCGCAATTGCTTGAGAACTGCTGTCGGCCGATGCAAAATAAACCTGACAAAGTGGGGGTTTAATGAGGATGGCGACATCTCTTCCCAGTGTGGACAGGTTCAGACCATGCAACATCTCCTTGTCTGCCCACTCCTCCCCACATCCTGCACTCAAGAGGACATAGCTTATTTAACCCCCAGTGCTAGACAATGCATCCAACACTGGACAGGAATCATCTCATGATACGTAATGACTCGAGAAGAAGATTTATGGAGAGGTTGCGTGATGAAGAAACTCAGTGTTTCACGCATTGGGAAAAGTAAACAAAACGATGTCTGGCGCATCGCACAATTGATTCTGAGCGGTCAACACAACGACAACGTGCACAGAATTGCAGCTTCAAATTGTGATCATTAAGCACTGATTTCATGAAGGAACAGGTTACTGGTACATACAAAGTCAGTTTAAATGGTGCTTTTAGCAGGAAATCATAAATCTTCAACAACAGGTAACTGTTTATTATTTGAATTTCAAAACTTGCCAAGGTTTAAAATCGCGGATGTTGGTCTGACGGCCAAAATTCAGACATTTAAAAAATTAACTCAGCATCTTTTCATTTCATATGAAATCCCGAATTTCAACTTCTTCAGTCTTGAATTTTGACACGAAGTTTCAACATTCGCGAGGACACATTCCACACCTATTGGTGTGGACATCTATTTCCTAGTAAAATTTATTCCACACTTCTGACTTCGAAAGAGCTGTTGAGGGTGCAAGAAGTTGCCATTATTTTGAACCTCAAATCTAAATACGTCTAAATACGCTACTCAACCATAACGCCCGAGTTCTCCGCTCATTTACTGTCAATGGATGAAGCGACTACAAAATTGATAACTTCTATGAAATCAAATGACTATACCACTTGTTTCAAGTGAGATGTCTGGTGGATAGTTCTTATTTGTGAATTTATCTGTGATGAAACATATTTATGAATCGCCATGGGGGCAGAAAAACTTTTATTGGACCTTTAGGGGTGACTTACCACAAGCTTCATTTCGCGAAATGCTGTTAAAAGTTCACAGAACAAGCATGTTATCAAAACCAGGCATTACACCGTGTCTAACAGTGTTTTCAGTTAACTGTGGGAGCATTTATTAATGTACACTGACATGTATTTATACATGTTTTACCAAATAAGTGGTGGCAAACTCGGTACTGTGTCAAAATATTTATTCATTTACTTATTTATTTATTTATTTATGTACCAAAAGAAGATGTTTATTTATACAGGATACAATTCCTCAGTTCTACATAAAAGTGTTGATGCAAGCTTGTGAAAAAACAACAAACTCTTATAAGTTATTGGCATAATAAGGTATAACAGTGTTAGAGGTGCCCTAAAGTTAAAACCTAGCACCACAGGTGAAACAAGCATAACACACTCGATCAGAGGGTTTGGTGAAAGAAGAAAACACGCTAATTCTGACGTCAATACATGGTTTCTATTTTTCAGCTCCTGAATTGTAGAATTTGAAGAAAAACAGAATTTCGAACACGAGGATGAAAATGCTATTTAAATAAACAAATTGGCAACTCTTATACAAAATTCAAAAGTTCAAAAACAAAACAAAACAAAATCTCAACTCTTTTTTAAAAAAACTACAGCTTGAGTCCTGCAACGAATTAGCATTTTTCTTGTAAGTAAATTCCCACTACATAAAAAAATTAGAAGCCGTTCTGCTTCAGGTATAAGGAAAAGAAATGCATGTTTACAAACAAGCACGTTTACGAATTTATGAACGCAGAGATTATTACGCTGCAAAAAAAACTGTTTCAATATTCTTTAATACACCAGAACAAATTTGTAAATCAATTACCACTCAATGGTAAAGGAGTTAGATGGTATTCTCCAACTGTCAATATGTATCTCTGGGTTTTAAGTTGCCTAGAGATCTCGCAGGCTTTAAAAAAAAGCACCTGTTTTTTCGATTTTTAAGAATATAGTAACGGCCTGGAAAACTAAAAAGACAAGGCTTTTTTGTGCAGGTTTTAGGAGTATACCGTGATAAAATGTATCTACCAAGTTAGACATAAATTTGCTACGGAAATGCCATCTTAACTTCTTCTCCTTCTCCTCCTCCTTCTTCTGCAGCTTTTCCCATTCTTATGGGGTCACTGTTCCTTGAGAGTCTCTTCCATTCTTTTCTCCTACTTGGCGTTCATACAGAAAATGCTATCTTAACATTGTCCATAAAATCCCTGAACAGGGCGATGACTGAATTGCAATGCCGATTTTCCAGTCAGAAATTGAGAGATTGTCCACAAGATTCTTCAACTGAAGTTTATCTTTTGTCTGTGTTCTACTTATGGTTAGCATTTTTCCTTATCACGTCATAACAAGAGAGTGCTGAACTGCAAACATTGTTTGGTCACAACCTTAAATAGCTATCACTTTTGAAGGGCCAAGAGTATGCAAACACGTTTCTAAAGCGGTAAACATGCAGAAGGCTACAACAATGCAGCTTTTTTACATCAAAATTTGAATTACGTTTTTGTAGATAAGGCAAAAGTGAACTTGTGATCTGTTACACTCATGCTGTTGAGCAGAAGTTGAAAGGCTGAAGGTTGACGTCAGTCAGGTTTCTATTTTAGGCAAAACAAAAGAAGTAACTTGCACCATTGTCTGAAGAAAGTTATGAACATCTCTGAATTCAATGGAAGAGAAAAACATGTGAACTCAGAGAACTTTTATCAAACTTTTATTTCTTTAAATTCAAGAGAAAAGATATTGTTTAAAAATGCACTATCCGTATGTTTTCTTTAGTTGCTAAGGAATTTGGTCACAATATTGATCACATTTGTAAGAGCTCACCCACTTCAAGTTTCGTTGACGAAATTGCTGCATTTCTACATTCCTGCTTTGTGATATTATTGTCTTAAAATTTTGTTTTGATTAAGGGATTTCTTACAGACTTTACGATGGTTCTATTCAGATAAATTCCTCTTAGATATTGCTTCCTTGTCATTATCCTGCAACCGTTCTCAGATTAACAAATCACAATGACACCATTTTGTCTTTTTCGTCCGTTTAAATGAGGTACAGAAGAGCATTTGGAAGATTATGTTGGAACGATGTTGTCACAAGAGAGGAAAAAACATGTTGGTGTGGCAAAGTAGTGCAAAACAAGATCAAGGTGAAAAAAGTAAGTAGCAAAGGACAGGCAGCCCGATACCCCCCTCCCCCCCCCAAAGCAACCGACGGCAACCAGGCAGGATATATTGTCATAGACGTAGGAAGCATAAAGAAACGGTGGCCATAGTAACTTAATGCTATTTAATTAAGAAGAACATTCAAGAGCCGCTAGTAAAAACGTTAGCAATCAAAGTCCCAATAAGTAATGCGAAAATGGAAGTGATAAGAGTGTTGGCAAATGTGAGAGACTGGGGAAATTGCCGAGAGCTCTGGCCTTAGTTGAGATACGATAAAACCCTCAAAGAAGTAGGTAACGAAGCGATATATAGCTTGCAGGAAATCATATAAGAGCACAATCCAGTCATACAAGCCTTGAATCTAAAGGTATAGGGAAGCTGGGAAGGAGTGAGGCCTCATAAAGGCTGGATAGTAAATGTGAGGGGTGAGAGAGTGATGAAGCTGCGAAAGTGCAAGATCAGGATGCGTAAAACAGTATAATCTATAGAGAGAACATAAGAAATCCCCGACCTGAAAACACGGCTGGAATGGAGGAAAAAGATGATGATTGTATGAAGAGGTAACTAACACTGTACTGGAGAAGTGACCTTTAAAGGTCCTATATTTATTAGGGAAAAAATCCTAAATACAATTAGTTTAAAATACTAAACATAAGATAATTTAGTTTTAACGTAACAACTGTAAATGCCTCAGTCAAATGTAAGAACATTACACCAGGAAGTAATTGTAGTATTACTAGTTCTACTATTTTGAAAGATATAGTACAAAAACCTTTATGGTTCCTTTTCTCATTTTTCAGAATTCAATAAAGGTTAGGCCGTGAAAATGAATTTTAAAAATAAATCTTTGATATTAATGTTATTAACGTTTTGTAATCAGGCAAGCCGATGTGAAAACCAGTTATTTAGAGGTTGACATAGCATAACAAGAGTTAAAAAATAAAGATGAGTTTGTTATGGCTGTTATTATGATTTTTTCTCGGGGCTAATATTTGCCCTTGCTTTGAATCGGTTACTTTCGATTACTACCGGGTTGCATCCAGTAGCCTAAAGTAACATATATCTGCTTGTTGACATCTTAGTGTCTTTTAACTGCTGGTGATAGTCCCATACCTTTCTCAGTATACGGGCTGTTCCCAGCAGGCAGCTTTTCTGAAGCGGTTCGAATTCTGGGGAAAACTTTAGCTGTTGAATATAGTTCGTTCGACGAGCCTGTTCTTGTGCTTCAGAAAAGTGACTCAGGTTGTTCCTTCAGATCAGCTCCTTTCAGCCACTTTCATAATTCCTTAGCATCTGTTGATACCGGTATCTCTCTAACAAACTGGCCATACATTCTTTTTTTCTTCCATCTTTATTATTTTCATATATTTTCTTGGCCGGATGCCCAACACACACTCAATTACAAAAAATATTTCCATTTATTTACTTAAAATTGGCACTGTTAAACCGAAAATTAAGGAATACGAATTGATGCACCGCCTTATTGCAATCACATGATTTAGACAAAAATAAATTTTAAACAGAACAGTATTAGTAAAAACAGGAATAAAAAGCCTGATGCAGTTTTCCTGAGTACAAATGTTTGTTGTTTTCTATCCCGTTGATGAGTATCTGGATGTTATCACGTTTTACTTCCAGAACTCTCACTAAAAGGGTCCTGGGATTTCCTATTGAAAAGAACTCAAACCGACATGGAATTTAAGTATTTAACTCAGTAATGGTCTGTTAAAGAATATTGAGGCCAATTTCCGTGGCGGATTAATTCCTTGTTCGTAAATGTGCAAATTTGCATGTATCAAGTCAAAGTGCAAAAAGCTACTAAAATTAATAATCCGATTCTTACAAAGCTCATTTTCTTCCTGTTCGTCGTAATCCTCCCTGCTTTGATCAAATAATGTAATTCTTCCAATAAAAGTCGTCTCCAATTAACACTAAACCTTCAGAGAGGTCGCAAAACTGAAAGTCACCTTACAGGGGTGATGATTCTTTCGGAGACCCGTGACATAAGTTAAAATAAAGGCTTAAGCTATTTCCGGTATAAAATTGCTTTCGTTATTTCAGCTTAAAAATTTGTCAAGGAAATAGGGAAACTCGCAAAGTTACCGTACCTTATAATGTATATAAGTTCAACATAAACAATTTTCCATCTACTTTGCTACAATTCTCTGCCCAAGATGAGTATACTTGAAATATTCAAAGTGGCTCTGTAGAGTGAGTTAGGTTTTTAAGGTTAACAATTCGATGGCTGCAATGGTCACACAATGGTTAGTTTTACTTGACAAATAAGAACTGGACGCTCCTTTACTTTAGCTGCTTTCAGTGTAGTGTATTCAGGTCTTTCCCCTTGTCAGTGTAGTGTATGTAGGTCTTTCCCCTGGTCAGTGTAGTGCATGTAGGTCTTTCCCCTGGTCAGTGTAGTGCATGTAGGTCTTTCCCCTGGTCAGTGTAGTGTATGTAGGTCTTTCCCCTGGTCATTGTCATTATCGAACGGGGTTGATCATCGGGTCAATTTGCGGTGGAAACTCTACTAAATCTTTTCCATTTGTGTCATCATATGTACGTTCCTGTCAAATTACAGAATATCAGAAATCAAAATAGGTTGCCCATGAATAAAGAAGTACTTTAAACCTGAGGCCATTTTTCAATTTTACAAATCCACAAATTGTCCTTGTGTCCTTGGGCTACTGTTATCAAGCACAGCCAGATACATAATATTGTCACTTAATTTCCATGACTCCGTTCAGAGACGAATCTCTTGTTTGATTCCTTGCTTAGTTCAACTCAGCAGCCTTTGTCATATCGATGTTGTGTCGTCAATCGAGGCCCGGTCTGTCCTATTAATACAGGTAGTGCTTCGATACAGTGGCAGACACTTTGCAATCTTATGCGAGACAGTACGGGAGCAGCGAATATGTTTTGTGGCCACACTCATCAATTTTTCGGAAAATTCTTTAAACGCCTTTCTCTGAGCCAATCGGGATAAAAGACACAGATGCTACGACAATCGTTAGCAATGGAGTTTTGCCTGCATTTAAAAACTGAACACTACAGCCTTCTTTTTTCCTGTAGGGGCAGATGGTGATTCTGTTATGAAGGGATGTTATGAAGGAATTATTGTAAAGCTTGCATGTCCATGGCTGATAAAAACACATTGTCACCTGAACTTAATCGATCCAAGTCGACACGGCCTTGTCAAACCAGTAAAGGGCAAGCTAAAGACATACAAAACACTAGAGGGTAATTTTAAAGGCACAAAGCACAAGGAAATCCTTACGGAATATGTCAGAACTATTACTATATAAAAGAACCGTTGACGACAGCTTCTTCAGTGAAAGAACATAGATGGATCTGCAAATTTGCATGAGTCAACACGATGGTGAAACGATTTACAGCATTTTGACGAAGTCTTCATTTCAACTCAGTCTAATGTGGCTGCTGGTTAACAACAAAGTTATCTGATTTATTCAACGGATTCAGCAAGGCAATGCGAAAACAACATCAAACAGATAGCAATTGCAAGTGAATTGCTGGCTATACCACAGGATCTAAAAGGTGTTAATGGTCACGGTATTCGTGATGCTGTTGTGTCACTTTGCTCTTTTGTTGGAATACCAATCACTTTCGAGGATACCTTTCATATTCAAAAAACAACATCCAACAAGATCCTACTGGTCAGATCCAGTTTTGGGAAGGCCTCAAGGAATGTGCGATTTGATGTATCATTAATGAGCTAGACAGACGATTCAGCAATAAAATCATCGAAGTTTTTGCTGGTCTGGATGCACTAGATGCCTCAAAAGAAAGTAGTCAATAAAAATTTGAACAACAATAAGGACCAACTTGTCTAAGTGTCAAAGACTTCTTGCTGGCAATACAGCAGCTAAGATGTTTAAGCGGCAAGTGATTTCATAGTACTGCCAATGCACAAAGACTTTCTCAAATACCTTGATTAAGAGAAGTATTAGAGACCAGTTGCTGGTCAAAAGAGAAAGTTCTTGCCCTTTAATTACACTTGAAAATATGGTCGTCAATTTAAAACTTAACTTGGCGGGTAAAGTTAGCTGAGTGAAAATTTCATCATTAAAAAACTCCCGAATGTCAATGCCGTGGTTGAACATTTTTCTTAATATTTGGATTGTTTGATAACTTTGCGATTGATTGTATGAGGAAAGCAATTAAAAAGATAAAAAATTCGTTTTACTTTTTGAAAAAGCTATTGGGGCGGTATACCCCTTATCCCCCAATTTGTCAGCCACTGTTTTGAAAGACCTTCTTCTTTACTTCGGGGTTATTTTGTACCATCTCGTCTGCCTCGATACGTAATGTCTTTATTTCACTCGTTAGTATGTCTTCTTACAGTCGTAGCTTTTCCCCTCCAACTGCCTGACCTGTTTGACTGCTCCGAATCACCTATAGGATTGGACTAAAACCAGGAACCCTCAATTACACGTATGACTGGCTATCACTGGAGTGTCGGTCAATCATAAATATATTGTTTTGATGCAAGCCTGGGGTATCCTCAGAATTCTGTACAGCCACTTTAAGACAGTAGTATTAAAAAGGTTTCGTAGACGTAAAAAAAAAGCTTAACTAGTAATTACTGCCAGATATTTAAGGAAACCCCCTCACAAAAATCCATGGTATTATAACTCTAAAAAACAAAAACCAATAATGAAGAACTTGCTTAAAAAAGAATTTAGTTTAGACTAAAATTGTAAAGGAATCTATTTCGGACTGTGGTTAACAAGTGAAGTGTCCGTGGTAACTGCCAATGACGTTCTCACATTCTGGTTGTACTTTCTGGTAGCATTGCTCAGATTGCAAAGATTGTATGCAAAAACAAACAAAACAAACTAAACAAAACTGATCTAGAAAGCATTTATATCATTAGTCCATTTTTCTTCCTTGAATACATGAATCATCTACTGGAAGAAAGGTACGTGCCGTACACATTGAATAGATTACTCATTTACATATACGTATGGGTAGTGTGTAGTGTGTAGTGTGTAGGGTATTTTACTACCATGCTGCTAATCTATGCTTTTATCATATTTCTCACAATTAGATTCATTTCATACAGAAAACCAAGAAAAATAAATGCGGCTTTCCATTGAATTTGTAGGCATTAATTACTAATTTGTGAAGTGAAAAAAAGAATGTTAAAATTATTACCTCTTCTTGCAGTTGATCATTCAAGGTTTTTGAATCGTCTAATTGTTTTTTTAACATTTCATTGCTCTTTTTCGAATTCAGCAATCTTCGGGCTAGATCAACACTGCAAACGATAGAAGATAGTTAAAACAGCAATGAAATAAGATTTAAGATAATCAAAATACGAGTTAATATAATTAAAAGGGCAAACTTCGTAACAGTCATCAAAAACATGACATGTGTTGAAGCCGGAGTCGAATTTTAGTAAAGGGGGTAAGAATAAACCCAAAAGGGCACAGGACAGCGGGCACCTGCTCAATCCAAGAGTGGAGTATAACGGCTATCCTGTTAAGCCTTCTCGGACGCTATTTAATAACAAATTGTAGCGGGTACCTTAGCACCTTCTAATCCAACACGAACAGCAAGTTTGTGGTCAAGGTGAAAATTACAGAGAAAACCAGGGCGAAGAGAGGTCTTTATGACATAGGCCACTATACACATATTATAGAGGATTATCACTAGATTCAATAAACATCGCAGTATTTCAGTGACAATTTCAGGTTGATTTTTGTATTTAGACTTCCTATGGTGAGAAACTTAAGTAATTTGAAAAAAAATTCGCTGTGTTATTTCTGCGTTGGCTTTCTGATTAATGGACAAGCTGTGCCTCAGTAGTTAGTTACCCCAAAGATTCAAGATTCGATCCACTGACCAGGAAAAGCTTTGGTATCTTACAAAATGGTCATTAGTTGGTGTAAGGAAAGGCATCTTAACATAAAATTCTTCAATGGTCTAATAAGGTTCCTCAGAAGGAAAATGTCTAGGCCCAGAAAATGGCAGTGGGAGAATGGACCTTACAGCAAAAAAAAACGATTGTAGCTCCAGCATGAGGTATAAGTAATAACGATCTAATTCAAATACTGAAGACATTCCTGATTTTATTTCCTTGAATAAACTGCACTACTGTGTAATATTCCAAACCTGTCAGAGGAAACAAAAGGTTTCTTCTTGAAACATGATAAATAAATAGGTTACAACATTGTCCTTCATGTCAACATCATTTTAATTAAACAATGGTATATATTTTCATACGACTAAGGAAGTAGATGAGTTTCGTATCCAAGATATAATTCATAAAATTGAGCAGCTCTGGGATTGTATTTTTTAAGCCTCCTGTCGTATGAGTTTATTTCCTGTGAAGGGTGACAAGTTTCAAGTCACCATTGTTTAAACGAGTAGTAATCTGTAAAACTAGGTTTTTTGGGTAGATCTAACAACAAAAACTGGTTTGTTCTAATACCTATATAACAGCTACTTTAATCAAGACAACCCTCGTTTTTGGATGCAGCTTTTTTCCCCGTAATGTTACAGACCACTGAAAATGCTACTGAAAACCAGAAGGGTATATTAAAATAGTTTAGTTAGTTTAAAATTTATACCATATTTTTCACACAAATTAACAATTCATAACACTGATGATGAATTACGTGAAGAAGAAGCAATTGCATTCCCTGCATTTACAGTTCCAAAGAACAAGTGCAGCTGTCCCAGCTTTCTTTTAGATCGCATAGCTTACTAGTGATCTTTAAATTTTCGTAGAGCATTAGCTCATCGTTTTGGTTATAAATAAATACAACATTAAGGTACTTTGCGCAACTTTCCAACATTCTGTCTTTATTTATCCAAATTCTTCAGGTATCAGGTCTGTTCGCGCAGACATCGATGACCATGGCTCTCCAGTTCTCTCTACTTTCGGTCATTCTGATGAGATCCAAAGTTGTACGTTTTGTGATCTTGCTGAGATTATCAGTGAACTTTCTTCTTCGTCTTCCTCTGCTCTTTTTTCCTATAATTTTTCCTAGCATTAAGCTTCTTTCGATCCCATCAGCTCGCATTATATGTCCAAAGAACTTTAATTGCCTGTCATAGATCGTATTAATAAGTAACCTGCTGTAATTTGCCATACGCATAACCGTTTCATTTGTTTTTCTTTCTGTTCATGAGACCCTTAAAATTCTCCTGATAAACCATATCTCCGCTGCTTCCAAACGACGTTCTGTCACCTCTGTAAATGTCCAACATTCGCAACCATAGAGGAGAATTGACCATATGTAAGTCTTCAAGATCCTGATTTTAGTGTTCAGTTTTATGTTTTTGTTTATAAACATTCTCTTCATGCTGTTGAAGGAGGATTTTGCCATTGCGATCCTTTTCTTGATTTCTGTATCACTCCTACCATCAGGTGTGATGATGCAACCCAGATTATTAAATTTATCCACTTGTTTAATGTTCTCCCCCTTACACTTGATGTTGTACTTTAGGATTACCGATTTTTTTCGAGATAACCACGCATTCAGTTTTCTTTGCATTGAGTTGCAATTTTTTTTTATTTCTTACATCTGCTACTGTTGATAGTATTCGTTGCAGTTTGTCTTTGGAGTCTGCAATAAGGACAGTGTCGTCTGCATATCTCAAATTGTTGATGTTGTGTCCACCCACACTGATACCCTCTTGATTTTCAATATTGCGTAAAACCATTTCGCTGTAAATATTGAATAGGTCTGGCGAAAAAACGCATCTCTGTCTCACTCCTCTGCGTATTGGTCTGTAGTCGCTATAGTCATTGTCAACTCTGATGGCTGCTTCCTGTTCCCAATAAAGGTTTCTGAGGACTCTAAGGTCTTTTCCATCAATGTTAAGTCCAGTTAAAATGTTGAACAAATCAGTGTATCGCACCTTGTCGAATGCCTTGGAATAGTCTATGAAGCACAGGTATAGGTCTTTCTGTACCTCTATGGATCTTTCTATGACAGTTTTCATGGCAAAGATTGCATTTCTTGTACCCTTATCGGCCATGAAACCAAACTGTACTTAAGATATTTCTGGCAGTATTTTGTGCCTCATTCTGTTCATGAGAACACGCATGAGAACTTTGGTGAGATGGCTCATTAGGCTGATTGTACGGTGCTGATCGCAGTCCGTTGTGCCTGGATTCTTGGGAAGCCCGATGTAAACTGACCCCTTCATGTCTTCTGGGATAGTACCTGTATCATATATACTGTTTAGTAGCTTTGTGACAGCTTTGAGACCCAATTCATCTAAGGCAGCAATAAGTTCAAATGGAATGCTGTCAGGACCTGCTGCGTTTCCATTTTTCATTTTCTTGAATGCTCCTCATACCTCCTCTTCTAGTATCACAAGACCATCTGTGTTTTGGATTTCGGGTGGTGGACCTCTTTCATCATGATGAAGTTCCTCTTTGTATTCGGACCATCTGTTAAAAATGTCTTCTCTTTCCATGAGAGTGTCACCCTCTTTAGATTTGATACCACCAGTTTTTGCTGCATATCTTTTTCCTGCAAGTTCTTGTATCTTTTTGTACATACGTTTATTGTCTTTTTTTGTGTTCTTTTCGACTTCAGCGCACTGCATATTAAACCATTCGTCCTTGGCTGTGTTACAGGTCTTCTTCACCAGTTTGTCCAGTTCTTTATATTTCCTCTTGTCACCTTTAGCTTTTCTTCTCACTTCCATTAGATCTAGAATCTCTGGCTTCATCCATTTCTTGTCTTCCTTTTTTTTGTAACAGGTATATGTTTTCTTGCGGTCTCAGTGATATTGTCTTTTATCAATTGCCAAGTTTCTTCAACATTTGACAGTTGGTCAATAGCTCCGAATCTATTTTTGATGTCGATCGAGAATCTCTGTTTCATGTCCCGATCGTTTTCCAATAAGTTCAATTGGAGTTTTGCTGCTCTTTTCGATTTCTTCAGCTTCTTTAGTTTCAGTCTCATTTTGGCAACTACTGGATTATGATCACTTCCACAGTCTGCCCCTGGCATGGACTTACAGGATGTTATAGAGTTCCTGAAACGCTCTTGTAGCAAGATTTGGTGATTGGTTCGTTCGTCTGGGCTTCTCCAAATCCAACATCTTCTTGGATGATTCTTGAACCATGTGTTCATAACAGCCATATTGTGTTCCATGCACCACTCAACGAACCGTTCGCCTCTTTCATTCCTCACTCCAATCCCAAAAGGACCAACTGTGGTGGCTTCTCTTTCATTGCCAACCTTTGAGTTGAAGTCTCCCATAGTGATTACGGTGTCTTGAGACTTCATTTGCTTCATTGCCTTATCAATGGATTCATAAAACTCCTCAACCTCTGCATCGTCTCTGTCGGTTGTTGGAGCATATGCTTGTATAATCCCGATGTCGAACGGAGCACTTTTAAGCTTGACTAACGTGACTCTATCATTGATAGTCCAGAAACCTTTCATGGCCTTTTAAGTTTCAGAATCTAAAATAATACTGACTCCTTTCTGCTGTTGATCACCTCCCGAGTAAATGATTGTGAAGTTGTCTGATTTAATGCAACCCGCTCCCTTCCATTTCACCTCTGAGAGTCCGAGAATATTCAATTTCATTCTTTCCATTTATTGCTTCACAGTGTCTAATTTCCCATTCTGGAGAAGTGTCTGTACATTCCATGTTCCTATTCTTAAATATGTTTTATTGCGGACAGTTGACAGGATTACGATCTGGTGACACCTGTCGCACGTGCTCAACCCTACCGAGCGAGGAATTGCCAGTTTGACTGGAGACCCCCTTAACGCTGTTGACCGAGTTTGAATTGAATTGTCTAACCATGGTGTTCTTTGCAGTAGTGTACCTATAGTAGGCTGCAATTACTTTCTATAGGGGCAGTGCTCACAGTGAGCGGGTAGTCTTAGCCATTATACCTGAATTGGTATCATTTGCCTAACACAAAGGAGAAGTTGACCAGTTCTGGAAGTACTCTCCAGTTGCTCATCAGTCCACCCGTCACCTGCCTGCCATGACTTCACGTACCCTGATCGGGGGGCTAAGTGGGTACTCGACCTTGCCCAAGGGTCTCCCACAGGCTAGCGGAGGGAAGGAGGCGCCTTACAACTCCTATTGGTGGAAATGTTTTCCACCCCGCCACCCGCATTTATCCAAATAGTCGCGTCTTTTGGCTAAAATCCATGATAAAAAAAGAAAACACGCCTCAACCACACGTTTCTCTGATATTTGAAAAAAAAAGAAGTACTGGATTGCTTCGCTAACATTGTCTGATACTCTTATATCCTTGTTTTGCAAATCTTCTTCAGAATTTCCAATTTCTTCGTGGATTTTTCTGTTTACTTTACAATTCTTAATCTTTCCTTTTTACTTCTTTGTGACTTATAATCTTGTTACTTGCTTTGCTTTTTATATCATAAACAATTTCATTAAAATGATAGAATAGAAGTTGAACCGAAGTCGAAACTAATCCACCTGTAAAGCTATGCAGAGCCTAACTACTTGAATACTGATTTAGGGAAGGAAAGCAAAAACACTTGTTTATGTATTCGTGCTTTGTACTACAATGCTTTCAGCTATCCATCCGCAACAAGGATGTAGTCATCCTCACTTTTGTTTATAACATCCCGTTTTTTAACTGTAAATCTCTTACTTCAATATTAAGAAAAACAGTCTTTAATTTGTTACGTACCCCCGGGTCAATTAGGAATCACTTATAACATTTCATGCAAATTTTTATTTGCTTTACGAAGAATAAAACTTTCCCAAATATTTCATTGTCTGCTAATAAAAACTTGGAAAGAGAAAGGGAGACAGCTTTCATAAAACAAATAATGGGTATACGTCAGAAAACAAGAAAGTGTACAACAGCGGGAAGAGTCCACGACAAAACCAGAAACTGGTTTATCACTTGATGACTAAGGTCAGTTTTGTAAAGCCATAAGAGGACTAGAGAAAAACTGGCAGCTAAAAAAACAATAGCAGACAAAAAGCAAACGAGAAACTACGCAACACCAAGGGAATTCCGATGTTCTTTCTACTGTATTCTCAGGGTGATAACATAATGACCATGAATATAATCATTATCATCATCATTATTACTATCATATCATAACCACCATTGTTATATCATTGTCTAGATTAGTCTTTAAGTTCAAGATTGTTGATCAATTAAAAAGCAAATGTTATTGTTCTTCTATAGTTACAAAGAAAGTTAAGTGTTTGTACAAAATACCAACTAGAAAAATTCTCAAGTTTATACAAAGGCCATCAAAGTCCTTTAAATAATCCTTTTTCCAGATTACACATGCAATGGAGAAAGGGGTTCGTCATTCCTGACCTTAAAAAGTGGGTAAAAAAGAAGTTAAATATCTTTACTTCTTTCCACTCTTATCCTCAGTTGACAGTCGTACTTAACCAAAACTCGTAAGGTTAAAGTGATTTTATGTCATCGAGAAAGAAAAAATCGTTAACTTTTTAGCAAAATACGAACATTCACAATAAACATTGTCACATTCACGTTAAATTCGTCTTTGCTAACCCCTCTATTCCTTTCTGTTTTACATTGAAAAACATCATTTATAAAGCAGTCTTAAAGGACAGGACTAAGCGAAAGACCCTAGCACGGTATAGATATCTTACCTTTGCTTAAGGACGGGGCCAAGCGAAAGATCCTAGCACGGTATAGAAATCTTACCTTTGCTGAAGTCTCTTCTTAATTGTGACTGGCATGTGCCCATAATGTGCACTAGTTGCAAACAGCTGCTGCACATCGTCATTTTCGTTAACTAAAACAAATATCACCATGAAATATTAGCTTGTTTATTGTATCATATAGTGCAGATAACAAATTGGTAAGTCGTGGAACCAAATGGAAAAAACTCTGGTGGGTTTAAATTTTAAAATATTTTCCGAAAGTAGTTACAGATAATCTTTTGGTAACCTGAGCATGCGTATTTATGATGGTAGGAACAAGAAAATCTGTTTTCTTATATTGTTAATAACTACTTTAGTAAAGAAAAAAAATTACTGTTTCCTACTTTTAGAAGTTTGCAAAGAATATTGTAAAGTGTTTCCATGTTGTATTTTCAAGGAATGAAAAAGCACTAGCTACAAAGGTTAAAAATTTTTTTTTAAATATAAGGAATTAATGGTGTTTTCTATGTATGCTAATGATTGTAGTGCAGCTGCATTTAACTCGGTAAAACAACTTCTATATTGATCTGCTAACTTACTCAATGAGTAAGTAAATCATTATCATACCATAATCCCTCACAGTAACTCGTTTCTAAGCTTCGCCTATACAGGAGTTCAAAGCAATGCAAGAGTAGAATTTGTGTTGGTAAAAGGACTTTAAAAACATATTCAGTGAAAGATACCAGCATTATGTACTATTTATACCTAGTGTTTTAAAGTGTTTTTTCAACAAATCAATTAAACTGTATTTTCTCATATCACATTTCCGGCTTTGCTTTTGGATAATGAGTCTATTAAAAGTGATTCGTCTGCTTTCACTACACAAAACCACTTATTGAAATTTTCTATGTATAATAGGACCAGGTGCATTTATACCAATGTTACAGTTTAATGGCTTTAAACATCTGACTCATATCTGACTAATATCTGACTAGCTTAGCGAGTATCCATGCATTTTGACAACCAGCCCCTATCTTTGGACATCTTATCCAAATCATGCATTTCGGGCTGAGTTTCCCAAAGAAAGATGACTTCGGGTGCTGGGAAAAGAACGGCGCACACAAGTGAAAGATATGGTCACCAAAGTTATTTGGTTAAGAACAAGTGGCAATAGGTCAGGCGGTAAGGCATGTGGCCACGATAGCAATAGGCAGTTTCGCACAGGTTTGACGTTGATTTGTTTTGTGTTTTTTGCACTTGCATTCTTTGTACTCTACTTTATTGTAATAGTGTTCTTTGGCTAGTAAGCTTATAGCACCGATAATTGTTGAAACGTTTGTTACTATGAACTTGATGTACTTTCAGCTGCAGTGCACTTTAATATTGTCCAGAATTCAGGATGTTATTTCATGAGATATTGTTGCTATTCATGATATAAATAGTGTAACTCCTTTACTCTCTTGCTTGTCTTGCACACTTTAAGGCGTACGCCGACTCTCACCCCTCTATCTCCCAGCTATATGGTGTTTACATTTGTTAAGATTTCTGTAATTAGTTGTTTTTTTAATAGTATATTTAATTCCCGCCATTCCCAACCCTCCATGTGTCGAAGGCAGTTTCGTGCACACATGTTTTTCACTTTTCTACACTTCAAAGTCCTCTCCATCTACGTTAGATTATTTTTGTAATGCTTTTCCTAAAAAATGTGACCTTACATTCTGCAGCTTGAAAAATTGCATCGTCCAACTCTTTTTCCATCTTCTCGAAAATCGAGAGCCGATAAGTGATTTCCTGTTCTCGTCGCTCAAACTCTGCAATTCGTTTCTCGCAACTGATTTCCATTGTGTGATATTCTTGTGTAACAGCCTTAAAATAGAAAAAGAACATGTAGTAAAGTTTTAACTGTAACCTGACAAAATCATTTACAAAGTCAAATAAAGAGGTAACTAAGAATGACGTCCTTATATAAATTTACACCCACAGCAGGTCAAACTCATGATCCAGAACAATAAAGACATGTGATAGTACAATCAGGCAGCAATTGCCAAAGATGAATCGAGAACATGGTTAATCCGACGCTCTCAGAGGACCTATATAAAGGTACTAGGAGAATTGGTCCCTGGAAAATACCCCTCGAAGATTTTCCCTTGGAAGATTGTTCCCAACAAATTGCTTCGTGTATGATTGCTCCCCTCTATTTTTTCAACTTAAGAGAAGCTCATCAAATGCAAAAACTCCTAAATTCGATGTATCTGTCTTACCGGGAAATAACCGTATGTAAAATATCATTAATGATGACACTATTTCTCAAGTAATTTTGTCACTATATCTTACTGAGTTACAACAATATATCAAATACGATAGTCCAAAAGCAAAAATTCAAGTCGTTTCAATCATTGCAATTCTTTAACCAGTTCAGTTATAATGCCAAATTGTACGCAAAGCTCCTGAGATAGTCGACTGTTTGTCGATTGAGCTAATCGTCAACAATCCACTGAATTCGTGCGTTACAATCTTCGTGTCTCAAGCGGAGGGGGCAATTTTTAACGGGGTCGTTTACCGGGGGCAATCTGATAAGATACAATTTGTTAAGGGTTATTTTCCGGATGAAGAATTGGGGGAAATGTTGCAATGGGTAAACTTTCCTGTCACTCTCTACATAAGAAAATTACTGTATCTACTTACAAAACTGAATTCCATTGTCACTGCTGGCGACAAAGAGATAAACGTAGATAGACAGAAAGACTGATAAAAACAAAGAGTTTAGAAAGAAAAAAATCAGAACATACAAAAGATCAGAAACCGAAAATTACTAGGTTTTTCTCTGTCATTACACATTTCAGTCGCTTTTGCCCGATTTCTTAACCAAGGTAAAACAAGTTGTATCCATAAAAGGCATGATAAGGTACTGAATTAAGGAATATTTTGGCGTAACTTAGCATTCAAGAGTTATTAAAATACAATCAAAACATCAACTGCAACAAGCAAAAAATGTAAATTTCTGTGGTCTGTTTTATGAAAACATCAGGAAACACTGCTGAGGCTATGAAGAACAATAAAGTAAAGACGTTGAAGAATATTCTTTCTTGTTTGCATCTAGAACATTCATTTGTGATTGCATACGCCATGCTGTTATTTTCAGAGATTCATGGAAAAGCAGGTGTTGCTTTAAACAATAAATACCTGGAAACAGCATGAACTTTACATTTCTGTTTAAAGAGTTAAAAGCACCTGATAATACAATTTTATCTTCAATATATAAGTAAAACCAACCCCTTTAATTTATAGCGTCCCCTTGGAAAACCCCAAATAATAAAGAGGATGCGTAACATCATCTGATAATAGCAGAGCACAAGAAAAAAAAGGTCGTAAATAAACAAGAGTTAAAATTCAATTGTGTGACAACTCAGTTGTTGCCCGACCTTACCTACAATGGGAAAAAAAATTATTTTAATTCCCAGGCCAAACGATCTCTATTGATCATGTCCTTTCTGTTGATCTTTAGTCATGCATTATCAGTCATACTTTCAGGCAGCGCCTTTCAAGCTCGTCTCTTTTATTATGTGTGCAAATAGAATTTGTAGTTGATCTGAATATATTTCGTGAGACTAACCAGAGGTCTTTGTTTTTTTAGCTCTTTTGTTTTCCTGCGAAAATCTTCTACTTTTAGCTTCCTTCAATTTCTATGCAGTCGGTGACTTGGCACAAACACCACTTTTGTTAGCAGTTTCCTTACTCTCCTTCCTTCCTCCAACTTTTTTCATTTTCCTTTCAATCTTTCTTTTGCAATTCAATCTTTGCGGTCTCCGCTCCGATTATACTTATCTTTCCACCGACATGACCACATCAACGATTGCCAGCTTCTTTTATCTTCACTGTAACCCTGTTTACTTAAATAGAATTTTCGATCTCATCATTAGGGTGGGGACCCATAGTGGGATTTATGCTATCCACCACATCATTTTTATTGCCATTCTTTTCTTACCTGTGCAATAGTAACTGAATTCCTTCCTTAATTCTTTGCACTGTCCTACGCAAGGTCTTAAAACAAACAAAATTACCCAAATGCACTTACCTCTACTTTATGCCGAAGTTTCTCATTTTCCAAATTGAGCTCTTTCAGTCTACTTTCTCCTTCTTCGTGAAGCATTTGTAGGCGTTCTAGTTCATGTGCCTTAATCTTCAAATCACTGTTTAAATCTGAGGCCATGCTATCACTTGTTAATTGTACTTGACGAAATCTGATGGACAATAAGAAAAATAAATTTCTTTAGTTCGAGTTTATATAGCAAAATGCGAAGAAAATTGAACTGTGTAGTAAGTTACCTGAGCCTTTTTCTTTCTGACAACAAAAAAAGATAAACTTTGTTACTCTATCTTACATTTATACAGTGTAGCAAAAAGTACGAAACAAAGTAAAAACGTCTAAATCTGTCGAGGTTGGATATATTTGTTGGGAAGTAGCCATAGCGATTAATTCACTTCTCTTCCGCAATGATGATGATGAGGGTATGATCAAATTCACCTAATAAAGGGGGGGGGGTTTCAAAGTTTTGTTTTATTTTCTATTTTTAAGTTTAATTTAACAAGGTGTAAAAAAATAATAAAACGCAAAACAAAAAATTTTGACATAATTTTGCCAGTCTCAAATTTTAATGGCATTCCCAATACCTACACAATATTTTTAACAGTATGTAGGCATATGTAACGCTGTCCGACTGCACTGTGTAGACACATGTTATACCAAGTTTTCACTAACAGCACCATCAATATTTACCAAAAGTGCGAAAACTTCAAGACCATGGGAAATTACGTTAAAAATGTTAGGTAAATTTTATCTCTTGTTATTACAAGGGAATTCCATTATCAAGTAATGATCCTATTCGAATTCTATTTCATTAAAACACTATCTGCCAAAAAAGGTATGAAGACAAAAAAAAGGATACATTTCTCGATGCCTATATCTTTCCTTCCCTAAAAGAAATGCCTTTCCGAACAAAAAAAGGATATCAAATTATCTAGAATAGAATTAGAGCACGCTTATCGTTGATTTTATTTTTTCTGACCTTAATCATATAGTTCTTTGGCCTTCCAGGCAAGATGATTAATATTATTATTATTAAGTCTGATGTGTTACATCTGTACTCAAACAAGTGTATTACAAAATATTTTATGCAGAAATTAATTTTCTATCAGAAAAATTATTATTTACTAGTACTTCTTTAGTTATCGGGTTGGCAAAAAATGCCTGGAGGGTCATGCATTTAAGATAATCATTAATTGGTATTTCACCGTGCTCAAAGTACAAGTACAGCACGCGGTAGTTCAGTCTGCCAGGTCTTATTAAAAAATTCATTCAGTTTTCGGAAAATGATCCAGGCGGTCGAGACGGTGTGTCGTATACTTTTTATTTCTCGTCAAAAAAAAATTATGATTAACTAGCATAATCTTGCGCTTTCACTGTCCATGTGGGACCCCAACCAGAAAAAATCCGGAACTAGCGTACGTATCAAAACAGGAACGAAAAATGTAAATAAGGGCAAGCAGCAGTAAATAAGAAAAAAACTAGCACATTAATAAATAAAGGGCAAATATGAAAATATGATCGATATTAAATATAACAGTCAGCACATCAGTTAGTACTCAAGATTCTGAAATGACCACCATTCTTTAAAACAAATGAAGTTTCTCATCAGTGGTTATGGGATGAAGGGTATTAAAACGGCGCGACTATGTATACATATTTTAGAAAATGTAGGGCCTTTTTTCCGTATTAATATAAATATTCAAGCACACATGTTTAAAAAAGCTTTTTAGTTACAATTAAAAACATTTCTACTCAGTATACTTACTGTGACAAAAGGTTATAGTATTTCTGTTCCGTTTCCTTTTCCGTTCGGATTGATGCCTCCCGCTCTCGAATACAATTGTCCCTTGTCTCTCGTAGTTGTCTGTATGGATAAATAAAAAAAGTGTTATACTTGCACTGGGAAATACTAAATAAGAAAAACAGCAAGTTAAGTTCTAAACAGGTTATACTGTTCTTTGGACTTTTACATAATGCATTACAACACATTTCTGCTTCTTTATTATTATGTGTCATGGATCGGAGTTAAAGCAAAGTAAAGCGTTCAAATATTTTGGATCAACTTTGAGCGATAAAAGAAGATGTAAAAGAAAGAGTTATGAGAAGCTGCAAGTGGAAACAGGTCAAAGAAGTTGTTTGCGACCGAAGAATCCCCAGGAGAGTAAAGATTAAAGTTTACACAACGGTCATCAGGCCAGCCTTGATGTATGGAGGGGAGACGTGTGTGTGTGTGGGGGGGGGGGGT
>RDPX01000005.1:304027-316058 GCA_003991215.1 Morbakka virulenta | reverse complement strand
CAGGAGAATGAGGTAGAGAGATGTGTGGGACCGAAAAAAAACCAAGGAAAAAAAAAATAAAAGGTTAACAAACGGTGTGGAGGGCTGGGTGGGTGTAGGGGGGGGGGATGTGTGGGTGGGGGGGGGGGGGGTGTAAGGAAGAATAGGAAGATCTACTCATGCGCACTAAAATGAGGATGCTATGGTGGATCAAAGGAATCTAACTTCTGGAGCATTGCACAAATGAGAAAATAAGGATAAGTGCTGAGCTTGTTTCGATCGGAGAAGAACTGCGGGAAACTAGATTGAGGTTGTATGGGCACGTGCGGAGAAGAAAAAAGCATGAATGGATCCACAAGGCTTGGGCTAAACCAGGGCGAGGGAAAAGAACGACAACAAGACTCAGATATAAGACTCAGATGGTAGGATGTAGTTAGAAGAGACATGGAGTGAAAAGGAGTGAGAGATGACCATGCTGCAGACAGAGCAACGTCGAAAATGAAGATTCGTGCCGCAGACGCCTGACGTTAGGGGCACTGCTAATGAAGAAGAAGAAGATCCTCATGTATCATCAAAAGCCCATGCACGTTGCCATTTAGGAGAGCATAATATCAGTATGAATTAGAAAAAAGTATTTCAAGTCAGAATGACTTGTTCCAGTCTGAAAAAGATAGAGGGCTGGGAATGGCGGGAATTAAATATACTATGAAAAACAACTAATTACAGAAATCTTAACAAATGTAAACACCATATAGCTGGGAGATAGAGAGGTGAGAGTCGGCGTACGCCTTAAAGTGTACAAGACAAGGATGAGAGTAAAGAAATTACACTATTTATATCATGAATACCAACAATATCTCATGAAATAACATCCTGAATGCTGGAGAATATTAAAGTACACTACACCCTAAAGTACATCAAGTTCATAGTAACAAACGTTTCAACAATTATCGGTGCTATAAGCTTACTAGCCAAAGAACACTATTACAATAAAGTAGAGTACAAGGAAAGCAAGTGCAAAAGGCACAAAACATATAAACGTCTTTGAAACCTGAGCGAAAAAAAATTGAAAGAGACAGCATAGCATAGATATAGGGTATCAAAGGGCAGGCAAGTATCAAGGATTTGGATAATACTCTCTTCCATCGTCGTGGTATATAAAACCTGATTTAATATTTTACACCAAGCAAATAAAAAAAAAGGAAAGACCAAATATAAACTGGAAGTAAAAAACAATCGGTAGGTGCTAGTAATTAGCTTTCTGTACAGTGATGTGCACGACCTTTTGGAGAGACTGGAGGCTGAGTAACACTGACTGCCAAGGGTATCTTAAAACGCTACGGCTAATTCTAACTCTACAGTTGAGTCCATGTCTAGTTTCCTCAAAGACAATAAATGCAATCAGCTTTAGTCTAAACTAACCTGTTTTCCCGTTCATACAATTCTCTCATGTTACTTTTTATGTGTTCTAGTTCAGTTGCAGTTTTATTTGAAATACGATTGAGTTCATCTTGGAGTTTTTCTTCATAATTCTTTTTGTACTGCTCCCTGAAAAAAATCCAATAACATTAATTAATAGAGCATCAAAATGCAAAAATTCTGATTTTAGAAGGATGAGGTTATCTGTAAATTATTCTTCGCTGATATCTTTCCGTAAACAGAGTAAGAATGAGTACATTAATCCGCTCAGTTGAAAAATACTGAGCACCTAACAACAAGAACGAACAGATAAAAATTGTATTTTAATTCAATTTTATGTAATTTTCGACCAGTCTTTATTGAAAATTTTACCAGGGACTAATATACAAAAGAAAGGAATCCTACTTTTATGCATGAATAAAATAAAGCACCTTGTAAAGTGTTGGGTAACATAAATAATAAAGTATAGAGATAAGAAATAAATGTATGAGTGTGTGTTTATAGAACAAAGCATTAGGGGCAAACTCGTTCAGTACTGGCTAGGATATTTAAAGGTATTTATGTGAAGCAAAAATACTAACATTAGAAAGTAAAAGGAGAATAACGGGAAAAGCAATTATTTGAGTAAAATGGTGTAACAACACGACATCAGATTAAGACACAAAAATATAGAAACAAACAGCAACCCCACCACCTGGTGAGGACATTTTATTCATGTATGTAAAAGAACTCAACATTGGAGACGGGATCCTATGGAAAAAAACAAGAAAAGGAAAAATTGGACGACATCGGGAATAGATTCTATTCAAAATATATGGTGGAAGTAGTAAAAACCAGCAAGACAGGCACTAAAGTGGGCCTTTATAGAGAATAAATGACAATGATGAATTAATACCAAATGGGTGTCTATCAGGAAGGTCTGTGCTGCTCCCAAAAATAAAAGCCTTAGTGACGAGAACTACCGTCCAATTACACATTTGAACGCTTGATACAATCTTCTTAGTGAAGTGTTTGGCAGATATATGAGAGAACATGGTAAGTAAAATGAATTTTGGGATTAGGGGCAGTTAATAATCTAAAGTTCAGCAGGGATTTTTTTCCTGTTTTGTCTGAGGTTCACGCTGTTTTGTCTTTCATTGTTGAAGTAATCTTGTTCCATAGGTCATTTGGTTCGCTATTTATTGTTTCAATGTCCAAAAGCTAAGAAAAACGATTGTTTGTTTCATCTGTGTATTCATTATACAAATATGGTTGTTTCAGCTTACTTAGATCAAAATTTTACCTTGGATTCTTCTACCTCTTTCAATATGACTCAATTCGAAGTTTCTCTGTAGCCAGTTTGTGTTCCGTATCACAATCTGCACTAGCTTTAGTTCGTGCATCTAATGTACTACTGTGCCATTGGTAATTTAAAATTATGCATTCAAACTGATTGCAAGAATTTTGAACTAGTGAAACCCAGGTGTGAATATCTTATGCAGTGATTAAACATTGTTTTTGTAATCTTCTGCGTATTAGCAGTGAACAAGTCGACCAGGATCTGACCACTTTCATTGCACGTATCTAAACTATATCTACCGACCCAAGCTTCTACCTTCAATATGCTCATATTTACTGGGTTCAGCCCTTCACGCTTGCATTGTTGTCCATTCTGACTAAACTAACTTTGGTTTTGTTAAGCAGTAATTNCTATTCAAAATATATGGTGGAAGTAGTAAAAACCAGCAAGACAGGCACTAAAGTGGGCCTTTATAGAGAATAAATGACAATGATGAATTAATACCAAATGGGTGTCTATCAGGAAGGTCTGTGCTGCTCCCAAAAATAAAAGCCTTAGTGACGAGAACTACCGTCCAATTACACATTTGAACGCTTGATACAATCTTCTTAGTGAAGTGTTTGGCAGATATATGAGAGAACATGGTAAGTAAAATGAATTTTGGGATTAGGGGCAGTTAATAATCTAAAGTTCAGCAGGTTTTTTTTTCTTGTTTTGTCTGAGGTTCACACTGTTTTGTCTTTCATTGTTGAAGTAATCTTGTTCCATAGGTCATTTGGTTCGCTATTTATTGTTTCAATGTCCAAAAGCTAAGAAAAACGATTTTTTGTTTCATCTGTGTATTCATTATACAAATATGGTTGTTTCAGCTTACTTAGATCAAAATTTTACCTTGGATTCTTCTACCTCTTTCAATATGACTCAATTCGAAGTTTCTCTGTAGCCAGTTTGTGATCCGTATCACAATCTGCACTAGCTTTAGTTCGTGCATCTAATGTACTACTGTGCCATTGGTAATTTAAAATTATGCATTCAAACTGATTGCAAGAATTTTGAACTAGTGAAACCCAGGTGTGAATATCTTATGCAGTGATTAAACATTGTTTTTGTAATCTTCTGCGTATTAGCAGTGAACAAGTCGACCAGGATCTGACCACTTTCATTGCACGTATCTAAACTATATCTACCGACCCAAGCTTCTACCTTCAATATGCTCATATTTACTGGGTCCAGCTCTTCACGCTTGCACTGAAGTCCCTCATGACTAAACAAAATTTGGTTTGGTTAATCAGTAATAGCTTTCAGTTTTTCACAAAATGCATCAAGAACGTCATCGTCTTGAGTGGTTGTTGGTGTATGCAGGATTATTCTGGGTGGAGTGTTTGTGCTAAATTTGACCATGAGAATTCTATAAGAAATTTGATTGATAATATAACATAACATAATACTATTTTAAGCTTTTCCTCTAGCAACAATGACTACTCCACTTTGACCAATTTGCTGTTCTGTATCAGTGAAAACTATAGAGCTACTTAAACATTTACGCTGTCCACTGCCACTTCAAATGTTGCAGTACTTTAACCAGTATTACTAATTTTCCATTTTTACAAATGTGTATGCATTTCAGGCATATAGTTTCAGTTCTTTGTTTCCCTTATTTAGATTGACTCTTGTAGTGCTTACAGTATCTGGATCAAACTCTAGCTGTACCTGTTTACCACAGAAAACTGTATCGAATGAGGTATTTTCATTTAGATATTAATACTCAATACACGTTGCTTTCGTTGTCTTCATGTTGTATCACGTTATTTGCGTTTCATGGAAAAATAGTGCAGTGGTTTCCCAAAGAATTCTGCAGCTGATTGATTTCGGAGCTAGTACTATTAGATGCGTTTCCTCTGCTGGGATAACTGGTCTCATCTACCCATTGTTCCCATGTTCTAAATGAGGAAGAAGCACCACGAGTTTTATTTATGACTCCATAACTAGACAGATTGCTTTCCATGACTGCTGAAGCCACTGTCGCCATTTCCGTAATTCCAGAGAGGAAGGCTAAACGATACTTGTTCTTGCCCAAAGAACCCCCTTGATGCATGACGGGAAGGAGCGAAACACTAATCCATTAATAGGACCAAAAGCTGATTAAGTATCTTTGTTACATAACAACATATAATATCGAAAAAACACCAGAACGGGTTAAGAAAGGGCTAACTAGTAATTACTATCAAATGGGCAAATAGGATGGAGATTAGATAATGGTTAATAAGTTATAAATAAAATGGTTTTTAAACAGTGTGTAAACACAAAGACAACATTTTTCTTGAATAAATCAATAAAACTCCAAGTGACATATTTGTGGATCCACAAAAGTATCAAAGTATCAAGATATTTATAATATTTATAAAAATTGTAGGAATTATCACCAAAATCACGGTGAATAAACTTACATCTTATAAATTTAAACGAGTCAAATTGATTAAGAAAAATCAACACCAGGCGTGGAATTTCCCAAAGAAACTCATTACCATCGCTACCTTTTCTTTTCTGCCATTGTACCCTTATGTTCACTTTTCAAAAACATCATGCATGGAAATGAAACCACGAAAAGAAAAATAAATTGTACTACTACTACTTCTTCTACTACTACTGCTGTTGCTACTACTACTGCTACTACTACTACTACTACTACTACTACTACTACTACTACTACTACTACTTTTACTACTACTACTGCTACCACTACTGCTAATACTACAGCTGATGCCACAATTAGAAAAACTACTGCTTAAGGTACATATTTTATACTGATGCTATAAAGACCATATGTTTAACTAAAATGAAACATAACTTTTCAATGAAGCACAGTTTAGAAACTGCAGTATTTCAAAAAAAGTATTTTACCTTGAATTCAGGTATTTTTCATAAACCTCTTCTTTGGATTTTTTGACCTGATCTAGCTCTTTCATAACCATGTCCAGTTTGTCTTCTAAACTACTGTACTTTGGTTTTAATTCAAAAAGCTGTTTACTAAGATACTCTTTGTCCTGTTTCAGTAATGCCAAGCGTTGTTCACAAGCATAAATCTAAAAATGAAGAAAAGGACATAAAGAAAACAAATACTCAAACAAAAATACATCGGGATAAAAGCCTAGAGTAATGAGTTGCTTTCAAAGAACTATTCGAAGCTGGTATAGTAGTTAGTGTCAGGACGTTGTCATAAGATGCGCCACGAGAGTAAAGAGATGAAAAGTTACTTGCTAAATTAAGAATTCTCTTAACCTTTTATCCCAAACCTAAAACTTGCATACGATTTTTGGATCTAAACATTTAAAGTAACAAAGTTAGTTTAGTAAACAAACTTGAACAACAAACGCAAATAAGTGAACCATCTCCCGTCAGTTTCAATGTTATTTCAAGGTCGATATTGTAGATGTTCGTCAGGCTGACGATGGGATAAGTATATTTCAAAACGTAACCCAGAAAAAGCTTGCTACTCAAGACATGATAAAGCTCTTACATCTATGGCTTCCTCTGAGTCAATAAAGTTCAGAATTTTCGAGTTGATATTGTAGTTAGTACAGCTATTTTCTGTTCCATCTCTTTTTCTTACTAGGGAGACTACCGAAGGCCAACAAACACTTGACAATATTAATTTCAGGTGAAAATAATTTGTAGTACTAATTCATAGAAAAATGAAAAATGATGCGACTGCAATTAGATGACAAACATTACGTCATTGACAGTCCAGGTTGGCAAAAAATTACCTCAAATTCAACAATTAAAAAGTGTTCATCCAAACTTGTAAGAGTAAATGCTAAATTTATAAAAACAAAAAAAAAGGGGAGCCATAGAAAATGGGCCTTCTCCTCCTCATAAAAGGCAGTGGTTCACTGCTTTACTGGAAATTAAAGACCTCAATTCTATCTGCCATCAATGCTTAGCATTTTTTAAACCCATATCAAGTAACCGTATCGATAGCGGAAAAACATTTTTTTTCGACGAGTACTTTGTATCACTGAACGAAAAAAAACCCCAAAAAACAAATAAATAAAATTTAAAAATAAGAACCAACCTCTTTTTTCAATGCGTCATTTTCATTTTGTTTCGCTTGTGCCTCTGAAGAGGAGAATGCATGACTTTTTCTTAATTCTAGTACTTCTCTTTCCAAGTCGGTTTTTTCACTGTAAAGCCAAATTACAATACCACTAAATCTCAGTAAGTTCCAAAGTTTTTGGGAATAAGTAAGAATTTATAGCATTTTATATTTGAACCTTGAAAAGCTGGTTAAAGACACAATTGTTATCTTATCTGAATTTAATGGTGATTAGAAAGCAAATGCACTTTACTATACCTTAAGGGTTATAAAAACAACAGTGGTAAGTTTAAAAACTATCAATTATATCTAATTACATCATAAAAAAGAAGCTTACGATAAGTGAACCAAACCAGCAAGTGAAACAAGCGAGATGTGTAAATTTCCCTTCTTAAGAAATAAACTACTTAATGCTCTTTACATAGAGCTATGATAGGAGACGAGACTCTTACAATGTAGTTTTCTGTTTTTAATACTATTTTAGTTCTTCATTTTTAGGGCAATTCCTTTACTCAGTAATCAGATTTACATGTGGTCTAACTGCTACGAACAATACTATATTGCTTCTCTTTACATATCAAGCTAGGCCATTCTCCTCTGATTCTAAACTATTCTGCCAACAATTGAGCCTTTTTCGACCTTTGCCCTTTACCCTCGCCTGACCCCGTATTGAGTGCACCTTCTAGTTTATCAACCATTAGTATGTGTGTTCTTTTATCAATCTAGTGTAGTTTGTCTTTCCTCCAATTTACTATGCCTACGCAGTATCTTATAAGTGACATTAGGTTTATCTTACTTTAGACATACAGTCCTGACTTCAGGACTATCCCTCTTCAGGTACTTACTTTTAAAGAGATCTTTCATTTTACTGTCCCACTTCTCATTTCTTCTCTTTTCTCTACTAAGTATTTTCTGTACAGTACAAGTTTCTTTACTTTTATTCCACTTACCTCGTTTACCTTTTCTCTTTTAATGATCATTACACTACAATGTTCAATTAAAATTTCTTTACGATTTTCGTTCTTGATGGCCAGTTAAAACGTTGACAGAAGACGATTTACTTTCTTTGACCCTTTTCAATTTTCACCTTGCCAAATGTGGAAACAGTGATATACAGTGATATATTGCTTATTACAATTGTAAGTGGTACCGCGAAAATTAATAACAGGAGTGAGGATAAGCTATCTCCCTGATAGATGCCTCGGTTCATACCCACCAATCTCAATGTCCTCCCACACGGTCTTAATTCCGTTATCTGACTATCAGCCCCCTTCCAAACATGACAAGGTGCTGCTTTAGGGTGTGCTACTTCAAGTTACTTTGTTCAATAAGTTCTTTCACCTTAACTCGTGTGTTTTTTGATACAGGTATGTGAATTACTACACATTCTATATCCTTTTTATGACTTACAACAATGTTTGTCATTCTTGCCCTTATGTCAGAGTTGCACTCGATGTTAAAACTACATACAATCACTCTAGGAGACCTATGTAAATACAACCTGCATGCTCTTTCCAGATTGTCGTAACTTCAATTCTAATTAACTGCAATAACTAATTGAGCCTTAAACTCTCTCTCTCTTTTCACCACCTACCCGAAAAGGGGTGAAATTCATCTTCTATAGATTTTATTCTTTATGTAGTTAGTTCTTAAGGTCAACTCCTCCCAGACGTCTGATACGTTGACGCTCTTGCTCATTCCAAGCCCGGATAAAAGAAGAGGGTTGAGGGAGAGGTTAACATCGCCATCTCATAAAAAATCCCTTCACTTACAGAAATCAACACCAAAGAATTAACCATACTTGGTGACAGAGTTGAAAGAATTCAGGCTGGTGGAGTTATGACGGGCAATGACCAAACCCAAACGAGAGTCACTGTCCAGACAGCGTATTCCCTCAAGCCAAAAGGAAAGGCCAGAGTAGTATGCTGGAATGTTCGACCTATGTTTCAGCCCTACAGGGTGGCTCAGGTTGCAACAGTTTGACATTTATAGGCTGGACATTCTTGGTGCCAATGACGTTTGTTGGACGAGTACAGGGAGGAGGAGACTGGCCTTAGGTCACACTACAAGTTATTCAGGGAGGGATGAGTCAAATTGATCATATATTCGTCAACGGAAGGTGGAAGGATTCTTAACAGAACACAAGAGCTTACAGAGGGGCAAACATTGCTAGTAACCACAATCTCGCAACAGGAGTCATCCACTTAAAACTACAAAAAACCAAGAGAGGGCCACAGGGCTACTATTAAAGCACTCAATCACTACCTTCTTTACTTCTTTATTCCATTTCATTCTGGTAGTGGTGGGATGACGACCGGGCCCTCGCTACTCATCCGAAGAACATCTGCACGACGAGGAGTCTTCACATGAAGTTCCAGTTACATTCACGTTATTATTAAATACACTATGATTTGTCATTCAGCACTCATATCGAGGTTTTGTGCATTTTAGATTGGAAAACCACCAGTGTCAACCAAGACTAAAGAGTCTTCCTCACCCAAGAGACAGATAAGTACCCGCCGGACGCCAACCGGGTACTTCATGTTGCCAGTGAGAGCTACAGGTACTACACCTTGATAACTGTGGCAATGGGTAACCTCATTCCCCCACGTCGAAACTCCACAACTAGATGCATTTCAATGTCATACCCAGGACGAATTATTAATATTATTTGGGTTTTTTTCAATTGTAATATTTCAGTTTAGCACTGTTGATCGTGTATAATTTCAATACAATTATTCCAAGTCCCTTGGCTTGAATGGTGGCCTTTTGAGGGACTTTATTAAAGCAGTGAGGATTACATTGGCCGGATGCCCTCCTGACGCCAGCTGATAGCTTTCTGTAAAATTCTAAAGCTTTCCTCTCTCCTGAGATCGAACTTGGAACCTCTTGGTTGTAGTTCAACTGCACTAGCCACTAATTAAGGGATCATCTGCTTCTTACTATCACCATTATTACTATTATTATTATTATAAATATAAATATGTTTAAGGGCTTCCTCAGTCAATGTAGATTCCAAAATTTTGTTTTGAGAAGAAAAACATCCGTGTATACCTCGGTCTATACTATATCGAAAATATAAGAGCTATTATTAAATAGTTGACGCGTTTTCCATATTTCTTGGTCGATTCTTAAAGCGTAAAAAGATTAGAATTTAAGGAAACGTTATTAAATAGTGCCAGGACGAATACCTTCGAGAATAAATTACATCTTGCAGAAGAAAGTTCGTGCGTAAGCGCAACGTGGAACGAACAGCACTTNGTTCGTGCGTAAGCGCAACGTGGAAAGACCAGCACTTAAAAGACGTAATAAACAGCAGACAGACAGATTGATAGATAGATAGATAGATGGATAGATAGATAGAAACATAGATAGATCGATAGATAGATAATAGATAGATAAAAGGATAAATAGATAAATAGATAATAGATAGATAAATAAATAGATAGATAGATAGATTCATAGATAAATAGATAGATAGATAGATAGATTCATAGATAGATAGATAGATTCATAGATAGATAGATAGATAGATAGATAGATAGATGGATAGATACATATATAGATAGATGCATAGATAGATAGATAGATAGATAGATAGATAGATAGATGGATAGACAAATAGGAAGATAGATGGGTGGATATTTATGGACAGATATAATTTTTAAAATATGGTGGTATCTAAACAACCACTATAGTGCTAGATATATCTACTAATGGCTAGTGGTAGTTAATGGGGTTAAAAGTTTTCCTCTTTGGTTGACCGTTTATTAAGAAGATAGCCGAACTTAATGTAGGACTTACCTTTTAATAGTATCAAAGTTCTCATGTTTAAAGTCTTTATGGGACAGCTGGGATTTCAGTCTTTCAATCTGCACAAGTAAGGTTTGGCATCTAATATCTAATTCCTGTCTACCAACTCTTTCTTCTTCCAGTTCCTATAACAATGTAAATATTTCAGATTTTACTCAGCACTACAAAACCTGAAGACCAATACAGGCATTTGACAATGTTAGCATGCTATTGACTGGAGGTCAACAAAAATAAAGAAGTAAATAATATATATATATATATATATATGTGTGTGTGTGTGTGTTTGTGTGGAATTTTGCGTATTCGTATCAAAAAGCGATCAATGCTTATAGCAGAGCAATATACATAAGGGAAAACACGAAAAATAAGAACTATTAGTTGCAATCACAGTTCTTATTTTTCGTGTTTTACCTCATGTATAAATATATATATGTGTGTGTGTGTGTGTGTGAGTGTGAAATAAATAAATAAAAAGAGCAAGAAACTATTATGTAATGTCTGTATATATATATATATATATATATATATATATATATATATATGTTGGGCATTATAGTGAACATTTGGGTTGTGGAAGATCACTAAGTTATGTGGGCGACAAAAATAATTTTTTCTCGAATGTCATTTAAGTTGTTGTAGCAAAAATTGTTGTAGCCCCAGAATTTACTTTCGAAAATTCGACAACTGGTCACGCATTTATGGTGTATAAGCCTGGTGCAGTACTTTGAGGTGCAGCTTTAGTTAATATCTTCTTGTGACTCTGTAGTTGCTTCTTACTTTGGATCAATAAAGTATTAGCAAAACTATTACCAGTATTTTTCAAAACTATTTTCACTGCTTTCTTGATAACATTTAATACATTCAGGCTGTTTTTATTTTATGTGGAAACGAAGGGGAGCAAAAAACTGCTTTGTGTGTGTCTCTTTATGTCTTTTTATTTATCTTTCTTAAAAGATAGCTAATTAATAAAAATTAATAATTTATTAATAACTTTCTTTTCGAATGTTTTAGCATATTCGTATCTTAAAAAAAGTTTTACCTACACCTTGAGTTCATTGATTTTAATAAATACCAATGTATACCTAATTGTTATCTCTATGTCCAGGTAAGAAATTTCTAGAAGAATTTAATATTATAACTGAGTAAGTGAATTAAAAAGAGCTGGTGACATTTTAATGTTATTTGGATTCATTTAAAAGTTATCCAAATGGCAACCTCTTACTGTTGATGCAGTATTGGTTAGTGTGAAAACAATATCAAAACACACACACATACATATATATATATATATATATATATATATATATATATATATATATATATATATATATAAGATATGATAAGTTGGAAAGAATCAAAAAACTACACAAGCACTTTCGAAAAGACTGTTACATGATTTTATTCACTCCTCAGGAACTTCACTCAAGAGTGTATAAAAACACGACACA
>RDPX01000005.1:254184-304002 GCA_003991215.1 Morbakka virulenta | reverse complement strand
TTCGGGGTCAGCAGAGACCTAGTGAAGGATAGGATAACTTGGAAGTCAATTTCAAGAAATCATCCAACACATGCTAGCATGTAAAACGGACGTTAAACCGAATATGATGATGATGATATGATGATGTACCCATTCAATAGAAAATATACCACAGAGTGAGTTTCTGTACTTTGATAAAGAACCAGAATAACCCTTACCTTTTTACAGATAGTAAGTTCCTCTTCTTTATCTTGCAGATCATCTACAAGAAGTTCAATTCTTTGTTGAAGACTCTCACATTGGATTGCAAGAGGTCTTCTACCTTCAAACAGTTTAAGCTGTGAAAAAAGTAAAATAAATCAGTAAACACAAATAGAAAGAACTGTATAAAACATAATGATGCAGTGATATCCAACTACTGGGTTTTTCATTGATGGTATCCCTGGTAAGCAGTGGGCCCATTTTTGTCTTTCACAAATCCCATCTGTGAAAGACTCAAAAGGAACCAGCAAGTCAGGAAAAAGGGGGAAAGAAAGCATGCAAGGCATCATAAAATGACATATGGATCAACCAAATGACCTGATCAAAGAGAGAGCAAGAGATTGTGGTTTTAGCTAACCAAGTTACAAAATACATATGTCTTAAAATTTACTGAAAAAGTAAATAAAATATTCAACAGTTTTATGTTGTAATCTCATTATAACAATTCCACCAAACACATAAGCAAAACTAAGGCACAGAGGTTTTATTA
Organism: Morbakka virulenta; assembly: GCA_003991215.1. Classification (NCBI taxonomy): domain Eukaryota; kingdom Metazoa; phylum Cnidaria; class Cubozoa; order Carybdeida; family Carukiidae; genus Morbakka; species Morbakka virulenta. The sequence continues at coordinate 303,272 of RDPX01000005.1, read as the reverse complement.
CCTCCACTCTCATAAAAACAATAAAATTCACAAAATTCCTTTTATAGCTTTTGCAGGGTGTTTAGTTTTACATGTTCTACGTAGTATGACCATAACATTCATGTGCAAAACTTGGTGTATAAAAAAAGAGCATATCCCATATCTTTTGGAGAGGGGGATAATAAAAGTTAAACAACTGGCTTATGACAAGTTCATGACATATCATGCCTTCTCAAAGTCTAGTGACCCAGTCCTCATAGCAATTAAATTTCTGGCAACACCTCAGCTTAAGTAAATTTTTCTGTAGTATGTAAGGAACATTAATCTCCAACAGAATACATACAATGAGTATTTAAAGATCGATTCTGTATTGCAAAACATAGCTGTGTGGCCACCCGGAAAATCTCCTGCTTTAAAGGGTAGCTGTTTAGGTAAACAGATGCCCCACTGTTAAAAATTGTGGCTAGTAATTTTAACAGCATACAACCAGTCAATAACCATTTACCCTATATAACAAGAAAATGTGTTAATTAGAAATATGGCTACAGCCTTTACTCAGGATAGTATGATTGTTTGCTTAGATTTAAACTGTTGTTTTGTTTATTGTCAAAAGTTTACAAAGGTTTATTGATTTACATAACTTGATTACATTCCAGTTGAAAGCATTGATTGTAAAAAAAGACACATATTTTCAATAAACATTGTAAGGTAGTTTAATAAGGTGTCAATATACTTTGTTAACAGGTGGATTACACTTACTTTTGATAAAGAACAGTTTTACAAAAAAGGGTACCAAATAAGATATTGAAAAGAGATGGGTGACATAATTTTTAAGTTTTGAGTTGGAGTGGGCAAGAGACTATGCTATCACTATACACAAGGATTGTAAAACCATAACATCTTTCCCAGACATGGCAAGTATCAAAATGCCTTTATTAAATGAAGAAATGGATAAAAAAATACCATAGAAACCACAACTGAAGCAAAACCAGCAAGTTGGAGCATGTCATCACACCAAATTAGGCTCAATAGCTACCAGAGAAAGAAACACAGAAGATGTTATAAGAAGGAGAGGATTTTTGGCAGGTGTACAGGAAAACAGATTGAAAGAAAATATTTTAGGTAAGTTTGTCAGTGACTATATGCTGAAAGCTGAAAAAAGTAAAAATACAGATTGACAAAGGATAAAATAATAACCAAAGGTAAGTGTGTATAATTCTGACACATACACCCTAAATAGTATACATTGAAGAGGGAAAAGAGGTTCAGAAAGGAGCAGAATTGAGTTGTTAAATCAGATTCCTAATCATCATGGCATATTGTTCACACCAATTCTGAATGGCTAAATGGAGGAATAAACTAAAAGCTACAAAATGTTATGTGGAAGATCTGACTTTGCAAAATAGTCAATATCAAGAGGATACTAAAGATAGAAGTGTTTTTGTCTTTGTGTTTACTATGTTTAACTGAGTTTATCAAACAAATGTGGGGCATCAGGTCATTTCATCCAAGACTGCCTAAAGTCCTTCAGAAGGGCTAATCACGGAAATAAAAGAAGAAAACAGATACAGACAGGAGATGAGCCATTGCTTAATGGTTAGTGCAACTGCACAGTAACCAAGAGTTCCAGCTTTGATTCCTTGAAAATGGGACTTTGGCACTTTAAAAATAAAAAAGCCATTGGTTGGCACCAGGAAGGGCATCTGGCCAAGAAACTCCTCACTGCCAAATTCGAGTCCCTGTGAAGGGCACCATCTGAGCCCCAGTTACTAGGAGAAAGTCTTGTTAAAACCAAAATAATATACAGACAGGAAACAACAAGACTTTATTGCAGTGAGCTTTGTACTGAAGAAAGATGACACTGGCTCACAAGCTCCAAGGATAACTGGAGAAACATCATCATCATCATCATTTTCGGTTTAACGTTCATTTTACATGCTAGCATGTGTTGGACTGGAGAAACCCCAACAATAAATGGGAAACTGGCAGGAGTCAAAAGTGGAATGCCTTGCTGACACTGGTTCAATGGTGTCTTTGGTGTCCATAACATTTTACAGGGAAAAGTTCAAGGGTGCATGTGGTGGAATAAAAACAGGAGGTAAGATATTCACCCTACATGTTGCCAGTGGGATAGAGGTTCCATACCTTGGGTACATGGAACTTGATGTTCAAGTAGAAGGAAATATACTCAACAGGTGTGGAATTTGATGCTGAAGGGCACTCCAGCTATTTGCTAACAATGGTGCAGACACAAAGGCATTTTGAGAATGAATGTTCTGTTTAAGATTCCAGCTTGGGCTAAGTTCGTATAACAAGGTGCAAAAAAGGAGGCTGTACCAAGAGAAGATCAAAAGCTAGCTGGAAATCAGGACCCCTCAAGATTTCAAACAGCAAAATTGTACTGATCACTCCAATGTCAACCACAGAAGTTCCAGTGACAAGTGCCCATTGTGGAACTAAAGCACTTGTGGAGTCAGTTACTGTTCCCTTTGACAAATCCTAGGAGAAAGTGGGTGGAGCTGATGAGTAAAACATGCATTGGAACTATTAAGCCCACAGAAGATGTACTGACCCAGGAACAGATGGAACTCAAAGTTAAAAGCCATAAGGTGACAATATCCTGCAGCTCTACAACCTGTGGTCAAGAAGTTGATCAACCAATGAAAGATGCGGATCACAGAAGGTAAAATAAAAGACAGATGGCTTTTCAAAGAATACATGGGCTTCAAACATTACAAAGACAACCCATAAAATATTGTGGAGCTAAGAGGGAATTGTGATACCTGTCTGGGATAAATACTTGAACTGTCACAAACTGACAAAGTTCTGCAAAACACAAAATTTACTAAATTCTCATCAGGCAAATTTATACTTTTCTAGCAAGTAAACTAATTTACACAGAGCCAAAAAGATAAATAAATAAGTCATTCACTTAAGAATAGTGGTGAAGAATAGAATACATACATGATGCGAGGTTATCAAGTACAGCACCATCACTAGAACTATAAAAATAATTTCAAAAAGGCAGGAGGTAGGCCAGACCAAAGCAAAGCATAAGCAAATATAAGAGCTATGAGGGCTTAATGAGGTTTCCTATAAAAGGGAGTAATTTATCCTATGCATTTACTACGTGTAGAAATAACAATCTTTCTAAATACGATACCCAGGTGCAAAAATATGTCACTACCAATACTTGAATCAAGAGTACTCTGGAAAGGGGCCAAAGGTCAGAAAAAGAGGTTTTCTGCCCTTTGGTTTAAGGTTTTTCTTAAAAAATATGTTGTAGAAACTACCATGGTACACTGTACTGGGACCACTACATAATTTAGTCTGTGGTCAATCTCTATTTTGCAATGTAAATGCATACATCCCATACACGCAACTTCCAACATAACTATGTGAACTCAGGTTGTAATTTTAATGTCTCATAAAATAAAGCGGTATATCTAAATACACCAGGACTCTATTTATTCGTTATAGAAGTGAAACTGTAAAAAAGTGCCCACTACAACACCTCCTGACAAAGTGAAAAAAAGCTCAACAAACAATAAACTTACCGTAATTATGTCGACACTTTCCAGTTCACTCGGATCTTTTTCTTTCAATGCCAAATAATCCTCTTCATCCAGTTCCTTGAAGTTAAAGTTCTCCTTGATATTAAACAACTCTCCATTATGAACACGTCTCTTTTCTTTTTCTGTTTCCAATTCCTTGATTTTCTTTAGAGCGTCCTGGACTGCTTGCTTGAGTCTTTTATTTTCCCTTAAAAATTCTTCCTTTTGAAGAACCATTTGGTTCTCATATCTTGCTTGTATTAACTGTTTTTGATGTAATGCATCTGTCAGCTTTTCTTCGAGATCTTCTATCTTACCCATAAAATCTGCTTTAACAGTATCTATCATCAAAGCCTTTTGACTTAATTCAACTTTCAATACTTCTATATCATGAAGTAACTGTTTTCTTTCTAACGCCCCACGTGTTACTTTTTTGCTTGATTCTCCATCTGTAAATAGGGAGGAAAACCCTGTTCCTGTCAGTTCACCTAGTGAGTCCATTTCCATAGTCAAATCTGTTCCATTCGTTCCTGTATGGTCTGATTTGGAAAAACCTGACAGAGAAGCTGAGTTTTCTGATGAAGTCATGGCACCAATGTTAATGAATTATCCAATAAGAGTAACTTTCGAGTTTCTTTTTACACCTTATAGCATTAATATTGGTTATTATGTCATATTTTTAGTTTTCCTACTATTTTAATAATATCAGTGAACCTGTCAGTTAATAACAATTCGAAGTCAAATTGGCAATTGGTGTTGTTGTGGTGCAGCTTTAATTCTGAACTTGCCGCGCTTTGAGATGATTAAGGCCCAGGGCAACAATATGGAAGGCGAAAGCTAGATCGCCAAGTTAGGCCTGAGGAAGAGGCAATATTAATATTTCGCAGCCATCTTGAAAAACTCTATTAACAGAATGCAAAATCAGCTTGTTCGGATTAAATACGTGCTTTCTAAATATTTTTACAATGAGAAAAGTGGTGAGTACCTTGAAATATATATCAGTTGAATCAAATCTTATATTATATATTTTATAGATGCATTTTATCCCCTTTTCGCACGTCTTTTAGACAGTTTTATCTCCAAGCCTAATCTTTCCCCTATCTTTCTCCTCCTGCTCCTGGCTCCTCCTTCTTCTGCTTCTTCTTTTCCTTCTCTTTCTTCTTCTTCTCCTTCTTCTCCTTGTTGTTGTTGTTGTTGTTTTTCTTCTTCTTCCTCTTCTTCTTTACAGTTATCATACAATTAGTGGCTTTATGCCTTGTAAGTTCTTTTAAGACCAAAAAGAAGAAAGTTTTGCCGCATTGTGTCACTCAAGGGAGCTTTAGGCCAGTACAAATAAAACGTAAGAATTTTACACTCTAGATGTACCTTTGTCAATTTTAACCTTAACAGAGATCACGTTATCATCATTTTACTTTAAAGGGAGTTAACTTTGCTGACTGTTTTCCCTCTCTCTAAAAATATCAGTGCCACAAAATTAATTCTACTCAACCACTGTTGTTTGACAGACATTACCGATATAAAGAAGAACAACAAATTTATCCACTGATGAAATTAATTTCTGGAAGTGATCAATGCTTAGTCTGCTTGAAAGAAAAAAATCAGCTTCCCGAATGTCTGCAGCAAGTTGCAAACGTTTCCTATGATTTAAATGAATTCTTTCTTGAAGAAATTGACGACTTGTCCGTTCAAGTATACACCTTGATCTGTTTGTGGTAACTGGGCAACGAAGACGTAAATCATTTGGAATCACATGGTTGTGTAGGCATCTTAAGGAGAACCTTAAGTGATTGGTAAATTCAGCAATCTTGATCTTTATTCTTTCCAGACGTCGGCAGCTCTGAAGAATAACTTCTTCATAAGTTTCCCTAATAATCTTGAACATTCTGAACTTTATAGACTTAGAGGAAGCCTTAGATGTAAGAGCTTTATCATGAAACGTAGCTCAGAAAAAGCTTACGACTTATGACATGATAAAGCTCTTACATCTATAACAAATTTATCGTCAATTCCATTCTAAAATGTCATTTCCCATCAATTATCGATTTGACGATTAGTTTTGTCCCAGTGGGAAAGCACTTATTGTTCCGACAAAGTTCAATAAAATTAAGTTTATAAAACCCTGGAAATTTGAGGAATTTTGTTCATGATAAAAAATTGCCATTAAATTAAAAGAAATTGGAAGTGTTCCACTTGGTCTAAAGGAAGGAGACAGCTGTTTGGTGATTAAAACGGTCAAGTGAAAATGGGTAGTGATTTGCTGCATATACATGGTAGAAAAAAGTTTCCAAACCGAGGAAAGGAGAAGTAATTATTATTACTGACTGAAAAAAAACGTTTAATTAGAAATTTAATGTTTTGTTGAGTATAAAACAAATCCAGATACAGGTCCAGTGTTTTTGTTGCAACTTTTATTTCCGACTATAAATGCAAAACGAGTTGGTCTTGTTCCACTAAAACCTATTGTTCCACAAAAATATTCAATTATTTCGCGTTCTAGGGCAAAATTCACCCTATTCTGCTGTAGGTACGGCAAATTTTTGTCATTTATTTCCGTGCAGGACTTCTTCCCAGGTAGCTTTTTGCCACCATACAATATGGTTGCTATAAACAAATTTGACTTTCCTATTACTAAGCAACTCATGGGAATCGGGGATCTGGTCTTCCTTTCCTTTTCATTGGCTCGGGGGCGTTTTTGTCATTGATGGAATTTGATGTTGTTTTAGACACTATTAAAAAGACTGCCACTGATGTTACTCGATAACTCAGTCCTACGTCCGCTTTAAGTTAAAGGAATGAAAGCCTTTTAGGGTTAGACAGACATGCAGTCCAAGGACAATCACGTTATGAAAAGTAATATGAACAGTTTTTGTCGGACTCAGATCACTCTGTTGAAAAAGTTGATTTAGGCTGGATGTTTAAAAAAAGAAAAATAATTCATTGTTCCTAATTTTTTTTCAGGAATAACAGAAAACAAACCCCGACCACTAACACAATCAGCTACAGCAAATGCAAATTTCTCGCTATAAACGAAATACAGTTAGAAATAACAACTTATTCAATCAAGTACTTTTTTCTGATTCTTGTTCGGTAATTTCTCCACGCCAGGTGAAATAGTTTGTGATGAGAACAACAAAACATCTCCCAGGTAGTCAACATGCAAAATCCCAATCTAACCTTCCTCGTGAACGACATCACTACATTTCATTTTCGAAAATGCTTTTCATAAGCATTTGTATTTCCAAGTAATTATATCACCATTTGTACATTATTTTGAATGTTTTGATATTAATTTCATTTATTCGCATCTTTGTTTAACTGATCCAAGAATAGTTTAAGGAACAGCAAAACGAAATTAGATTAATATTTTTGATTGGATCTTCTAATGCATTATGATTTTGATTCTCTATCTTTCATTAAGTGTCTTCAAATTACTTTCTACTTTATGCCGGCTGCATAGAGTCAAAGATAGATGAAGATTTTTCCTGAATCAGCTGCGGAAATATCTTAGAGCCAATTTTCTTAAGGTTAATAAAGAATTTTCCTGTATAACAGCTTTCCCTATCTTCTGCACAATTTGATCAGTTTATATTTTCATCCAGGTTTGCTTTTTTCATATGCTCTGAAATTGTTGTAGCAAGTTCAATGTAAGCAATTTTTAGCTGAAGTTTCGTGGTACACCGACTCAGGTAATATAATAACAACATGTTACGTTTTTTGAGATGGGAGTAGCCACAGTAAATAGCATTTTTACTAACAACAACAATAGAATGATTCCACTTAAGATTGCACGGTAAGAAGTCACCGTTGGGAGTCTCTCCAAGAGAGTGTAATACAACTTTTTCAATAGCTAATGGAAAGATTCTATTGACCATTTCTTGCTACTCTGGCAAGCTCTCACCTGAGCACTCGGGTGTCCTTGTGTTTCAAGACTCGGAAAATCAACTGTTTACACATAACGATGTTGGGTCCCTTAATAATTGCTCTTTGAATAATCCTACTTTTGACCATGTTGTTTTCCTCTTGCTGCCTTGACGTTCTCAAGCAGTATTGTTGTTCAGCTCGTAATGTCTACTGGCAGGGGCAAATAGCAAACAAGACTTGTTTTCACTGCTTTCTAATGTCATAATTTTAGTTTTGCCTTTCATTTATTTAATAACCAAAAATATATCCTATACCTGTCGGCCAGGTGATAAAAATTCAGTCCAATTTAATAATTTGAAGTGTATTTACNCTCGGAAAATCAACTGTTTACACATAACGATGTTGGGTCCCTTAATAATTGCTCTTTGAATAATCCTACTTTTGACCATGTTGTTTTCCTCTTGCTGCCTTGACGTTCTCAAGCAGTATTGTTGTTCAGCTCGTAATGTCTACTGGCAGGGGCAAATAGCAAACAAGACTTGTTTTCACTGCTTTCTAATGTCATAATTTTAGTTTTGCCTTTCATTTATTTAATAACCAAAAATATATCCTATACCTGTCGGCCAGGTGATAAAAATTCAGTCCAATTTAATAATTTGAAGTGTATTTACTTTAAAGGTGGGATCATGTCTTGCCTACTAAAAATTTATTTTGTTTTAACTCCAGGGAGATGATCAATTCGAGGAACTATTTTAACAAGAATTCTGTCAGCTTCTGACTGCAATGTGTAATCGTCTTTGTGAAACTAAACGTTGCCAACTTACTTTCCTCGGGCTAAGGTACCTTAAAAATGACTAGTTTTTAGAACATTTTCCTGCAAAGTAGCATGTAGATGTACTATTTATCTATTTTTATATCTTTCTGATGAATTTTACGAGTCGTGCAGAATTCATTAATATGACAATATCTTACACAAATATAATATAAACCAACTGACCTCCCACTACCACTATATTTCCTATCTGAGTATAAAAAACTGAGATACAACTTCTTGGTGACACCTAATCCTTATGAAAGGTGAAATATACATCACAACCTCGCAATGGTTGGCGTACAATAAAACATAATTCTAATTCAAAATAGATTTGATTCAGTGTTTTGTAGTCGTGATGATAATGTAATTGCATTGATACTAGCAAAGTGTTGTACAAAAAAGCTTACACACATTGCTACTAGAATCTCTTTTTTTCCCGTTAAGAACCGTACTAGGCATAAAAGTACAACGTATATGAAACTGCGAAGAAGAAGGAGGAGGAGGAGGAGAAAACAAAAGATAGTAAAACAATAGGCCAGATGATAACATTTGACCTGACCCAAACACATTTAAGTCATATGGTGGAGGAAAGCACTGAACAACCAAAACATTCCACAATCAAGTTACAAACAGGTTTCTTATCTTCATCAACCTGTTCAAATATGAAAACAGTACTCCATGTAAGGACAAATGAAAGAGTANGCATTGATACTAGCAAGTGTTGTACAAAAAAGCTTACACACATTGCTACTAGAATCTCTTTTTTCCCGTTAAGAACCGTACTAGGCATAAAAGTACAACGTATATGAAACTGCGAAGAAGAAGGAGGAGGAGGAGGAGAAAACAAAAGATAGTAAAACAATAGGCCAGATGATAACATTTGACCTGACCCAAACACATTTAAGTCATATGGTGGAGGAAAGCACTGAACAACCAAAACATTCCACAATCAAGTTACAAACAGGTTTCTGATCTTCATCAACCTGTTCAAATATGAAAACAGTACTCCATGTAAGGACAAATGAAAGAGTCAAAGAGACACAAAATGGCCTCAGGCGCAAAGTACTTTCTATCGTGACACAAAAACCAACCTTTTTAGAAGCAGACTTTCCAACAGATGCCATTTTGGTACCCCAAGAAAGATATGGGGGAAATAACTAGCCAAGCATACTCACTGATTAGCATTCCTCAAGAGGAGGATAATTAGCTACTTTCTTCGCTATTCTCTGACAGTTTGAAGGTCAGACGCTAAACCTCCCTCAAGATTATTATATTTTTGCTGAATCATCTTGTGACACCAATGCCAGAGTACAAGTTAATATCATCAGCATAAATGTTATTAAACTGAGTCAGGTTACTAGCACGATCATTGATGCGGGAAGAACGAAAGTTGGACACAGAATAAAACTTTGAGGAACATAAGAACTCATGTCAGATATACTTCCATCACGCGTGACATGCATTTTAGGATTTGAAAGAAAGGACTGAACAACATTAAAGGCTCTTAAAGAAATAAAGTAACAGGAAGCTTTCGAAGCCAGCCAGCATTCCACACCTTATCAAATGCCTTGGAACTACCCAAAGCTATAGTACGTACATAACCAGATGTATGCAAATAATTTACTGGTAGGTTTGATAAATTCTATTAGAAGCTTAGCAGTGGGACGAGATCATCTAAACCCGTACTGAAGATGAAAAAAACGACCCAGTTTCTCGTAGAATTTAATCAGTGTATTGTTGGTAACTCGTTCAAAGTCCTTACTATTGACAGAGAGAAGAATTAAGGTGGACATTTCGAAGGATCAGATGAGTCACCGGCATTCTTGAAAACAAGAACTTAATAGATAAAAATTGAAAAGATGTGCTAGCAAGGAAGAAAGTTGAGAAGCACACTATTTCAAAGCTACCAGAATGGAATCTAGATCAGGAGCTCTAAATTGATGAAGCCCATAAAAAACCTATGGAAGGAGCCGTGGATTAAGGGTGACAGAGTCTAAAATCTGATTTTTGTAAATCTTTGTAAGGGTAACTAAGACAAAGGATCAACAATGCGATTTAGAGGAGAATAGACAACAACAATCTAGCAAAAAGATAAGCTTTTTCCCTTGGAGATAGAGAAAACCGAACACCATAAAAAATTAGAGAAATAGTGCACTGGGCAGAATACAAAACACCAATTCAAATTTTTCCAAGACCCCGACTTTCAAGTTATTTTGAATAAATAGAAAAACATTTACGAATTTGCTTACCATGAGAAGATATAGCTTAAAAAGAACCCCTTTGCAAGCACTGCTAATCTGTCTGAAAGAAATTCAAGATTTTTTAGTTCCATCACGTTGAGGCTGAGCATGGAAATAATTGGGATGAATACAAAGAATGATGGAATGAAGAAATGACAGAATGACAATGAGTACTTAACAATGGACGGAAATGAGGTTTAACTGTTACTAGGTACAAGCACTTCCATGCCAGCCTGAACCCATTCTCTGAATTCAGTTGCACCATCAGAAGCTCATTTGCTCAAGACTGAATCCCTAGGAATATCAACATGAAATTGATAAAATCCATTGTATAAATCCTGACCAAATTAAAAAGTACGACGATGATGTGGCTTGTCAACAAGATTTGAAAGAGTTGTTTTATCTCTACGGTGAAAACAACATGGTCCGAAGATCCCTGAAAAGAAAAAAAAAGAAATTGTACAATGCTCTGAAGTCAAAAAGAAATCAAAAAGAGAAGATTATACTCAGTCTGAAATAGGAAATCTATCTTAGTGGGAAGTCGATAAGCTGTACAAGATCACGGGCCAGAGCAAAGTTGTAGGTAACTTCTCCAGACCTGTATCAGTCCTGTTAAAATGGCTCAAGTAAGATATGTGACAAGGATGGAAATCACCACAGACAGACATATCACTAGTTTGATGCTTACCAAAAGCTTACTAATGGAGTCTGACACTGTTTCATTTACTGAGCAAGTATCAGAAGAGGACGTTCGATGCAAGGGAAAAGGTAACAAGTGGCCTGAAGAAGAGACAATCTGAAGCACATAAATGGCTTTTCTTTCCGCTCAAGTTCTGCTGCACTAACAGCTGGAAGATACTTTAAAAAATGGATAGCTAGGCCATGAAAATGACTGCTTGAAACAAAGGTGAATAACTACTAACATGAAGATCAATGTTACTAACAGTGTCATTGAGGCTAGTCTCACAAAGCGCAAGAATACAAGGAGAGTCAGAATGAAGGAAAGCTTTTCCACAATCAGAATTGAAATGAAAACCTCTAACATAATTGAAGCACAGAGGGAGCATATTTTGAAGGAAGTAGTGAATTTCTGTGTAGAACCGTTACTATCACTCTTTGAGTCTACAGGAAGTCTGTCTTGGGTCCAGAGGTTCCTTGCATCTCCTGACCATTGCAAGTCATTTCAGTACAAAGGAGCATTAGTTTGATTGAGGTTGTCATAAAAATTGAAAACAGAAATAGGTGTCCAGAAAAATCACCTGGACACAAACATTACCAAGCCGACTCACTGAGGCTTATGTTTATGGAGGTTGCATCAAACCGAGTGACAGCAGGCATCGTTAACTACACCTTGCCTTCATAAAAGAGAGATGTTAATAAGGTGACACTATCACCTGTGATTTTATTCGGAGACTGTTTCTAGTGAGTTGCCAACCAGGATATCATGTCTAGGGGGCTTTCTTAAGATGTTCCTCTTGTTTAATCTATTTCTGGCTAGTAAAGAAAAAGCAGAGACTACATTTCATTCCACTTTGTACAAGTATTTGGAGCCTTGTTACTTATGAGGCTCAAATTTAATGCATTGATTTTTGGTAGAACATGGGCATAACATTCAGTAGCTAACATTTTCTACGGGTTTACTGCAAACGAAAATAAAAGAATCAGTTGATTCAAAGCTCTTGTGAATATTGAATAAGTTTTTTTATTTTATTAATGGAAAAAGATGAGTATTTCGTACTGAGGTTTCTGGATAAGCATATTTTTAAAAGACATTTTTTACCAACGCTAGTTTTTCTTTACGTCAAAATTTAAAGTGTAATTATTTATTAAGTTTTAATAACACTTATGAAGGTATAGATATTCTGTAAGAAAGATACTACTCTTTGCATATATAATCAAAAATTTAAATAAATATACTAAAAGCTAGAAGCTTTAAAGCTATGAAGTAAATACGTCATTTTTGGTGCTAAAAATATTTTTTACAAGGCCTTAGTTGCAATAAAATACACAATAAATATTACCCTGTTGAGAACCGGTTGAATCATAACACCATTAATATCCTGGTGTTTCTGTTTTGGTTTGCTCTGTTCTCTTTATCCCTTTAATTCCTCTTCTCTTTCTTTTCCTTCTTTTGGTGTTGTTGTCATTGATACTAAAACATTTTTAAAAAGTTAGCAGATCTCTTTAACATTTTTACTAGATAAAATGCTAATATCCGGTGGAAAAGGGGTTCCGTTTTGCAAGCTATAACACTCCTTAACAAGGACTGTATTTCGTCATTAACAGTTGCAGTTTATTTTAAAGGTTGTTTTTCTCTGATGGAATTACACCTTTCTGTATCAAAATTTATTTAGAACCATAGAAGCACGGTGCAGCGGGTTTGTTATAGTATGGGACTTGCTCTTAGTAAGATTCTTCCAGTGCAGGGTTCTATTATTTTGTTTAAAAGAGGAGGATTTTCGGCTAGCTTTGTAATGCCTGAGGTGAACCCCACTTTTCTAATCATACGGCGCTTTTTTTACCAAAGTGGTCCAGTATATAGCTTTAACGCTTAATCGCTGAGTAATGCATTAATGCAGATACCTAAATTATAATTTAGGTATTAGCTATATCTAAAAATTTACAATCCATTTTTAACTGTTTTTGTCATCTTTCAAAGATTAATTTTCTTCGATATAAGACACATATAGGGGTTTTTTTACACAAGAGACAAATAGTGAGACCATCATTGTGATAAGTAAATGACAATAACCAAAATTTCTCTTGGTCAGATACTTAAAAGTGAAATACTCTGCTAGGAGTTGACAAAGCCAAACTCACCAGTTTGATAAAGCCAATATCATAAGAATCAATTTCCAAGCCGGTTGAATAAACAAAATCGGTGAAAAAAATTCTCAAAATTTAGTGTGAGAAAGATAACATATTTGAATGTCGATAGTGTAGTAATCAAACAGTTTTCTGTAAACAACAGGAAAATGACTTTACTAATCGACGAAATGCACTGAAGCAAAATATTTTACTAGTTTTATTTCAGATGCGAACTTGTATTGTAAGGAAACTACCATGAAATCTGCTCTTTTCTGCAAATTGGCCAACTTTAACATTTTGGTGAAAAGAGCAGTACGGTCCTGCAGTAATCGGTGCGAAAGGACTTTTGCTCCTGTTGCTGCAAAGCCTTCAACAAGCGTTTTGAATGTTGACAACCCCCCCCCTTCCCCAAGGATTGTGGGACAGACGTCAACTAAACGAATTGTGGTACAAAACATGAATATCGCAATTAAAATCACATTCAGTTTCATCGAAAACTCAGTCGACTGGATCAAGACCGCAGCATACAAAATCAGAAGTCAAGTGAATTTATATCAAATTTAAAACCAGGGAGAGGATCGAGAAAACCCGCTACTTTTTGTGATTGGCTAAAGAAAGCAAGTGTAAGTGAAAACCTATCAATCGTAATGACTGGCTGTCTAAGACAATGGAAGACCATACACAAATTCTTTTTGCCTACAAAGAGATAGTTGAATATGAATTGCCTCCAATAGTCTTAAATATTAGATAGACTTGGCTCTGCCAATGATTTCATATTGTTTTAGTTTAAAATTTTTGCTGCAATCAGGGTTAAGCAATAGACGTTGTACTATACTCACTTGTACTTGTTGTAGCGTGCTCGTCTATTGAGGGATGCCGGTCACCATTCTCCACAGGTCACGATCTTTGGCACGTTTGATTGTCGACTGTATGTTAGAGTTAAGGCCCTGGCAGATGTCTTTGAGCCAAGTTTGCCGTGGTCTCCCTCTCGGTCGTTTGCCATGCAGTCTGCCTAACAGGAGCTTGAGGGTGAGGCCATCTTTTCTGATCATGTGTCCGAAGAATCGTAGTCTGCAGTTGAGCAAGTGCTGGCATAGTTGTGGCTGGTTTCTATAATTGTGCTATAGGCGAATCATAATAAACAATTTTGTTAACATTTTTGCACTTTCTCTTTGTATAACCTCGATCAGCACAGGGTTTTTCTCTGTAATTACTGGGAACATCTTGTAATCCATCGATCAATTGTGAGGGATTACGGTCTGCTACTTGGCAGCTCTCCAACAGTTAAATTCATAAACTAACATACTTAAATTTGTACCAGGAAGACATAATTTGTAGATGAGGATTTAAATTTCTGTGAAGTGAAGATTACTTTGAGTGCTGTAATACGAACGCATTCGGAAACTGCTTTGGAAATTTGTTTTCTTAAATAATTGGAAGCTAGGCCTATCCAGGGTAGTTTTATATACATAGGACACTTCTGAGGCCTTGTTGGATAGAAATTTGGAAGCTAGACAATTTTTACTAAGTACTTTTGTCTAATACATCGTCAGGGTGACAGTTACTCAACAGAATTCGCCTAATTTTATCCATTTCTACTACTGACAATATTTTAGGAGAGCAAATAAAAATAGGTCTATGAACGATATGAAAGTTTTTATGAGTCCAAGTATAATCTGCGTGGAGCTGAACGAGTTCTACCTTACATATCGTCCAGTGAATGCTGGCATTCGAAACACACTGGTTTTGAAAGAGGTGGTAGTTTTCCCACTAAAACAGCTAAAAATTGTAAACAACTATCCTGTTTTTTCAGCAGTAAACAATAAGGATGGATGAGAATTGTTTGAGTTAAGCACAAACCTTGTGCTATCTTGTTCATTTTCAATTTTGGCAGAAGTGGCACTAGCGAATCTACAAGACAGAAAAATATCTACATTCTGTATACATTCGAGTAATTGTTATCCATAATTGCCCGTATAACATTAGCCAAAGCTGAACACAGTGATAATCCTTTGGCTACACCATTAATTTTTGTTGAATAACATTGTGAGAGCTGAATTCATCTGATTTGGTCAATAAATTTATCATTTCCACAAGAACNCTACACCATTAATTTTTGTTGAATAACATTGTGAGAGCTGAATTCATCTGATTTGGTCAATAAATTTATAGTTTCCACAAGAACACCTTTTTAGGTAGGGGATAACTCAGTGATTTCATGACACACAAGTTACGACATCACAAGCAAAGGCTTCTATAAAGAACGCTACACTCAGGAATTAAAATGGATACACATTTTTTAGGTTTAACGTCATTTTTCCCCAGCAATTGGGGGTCTGACGGTGCCCCTCAGATACCCTTCCTGACGCCAACCAATGACTTTTTTTTGTAAAATTCCAAATTCTCCCCTCTCGTTGGGGAAATTGAACCCAGAACCTCTTGGTTACTGTGCAACTGCACTAACCTTAAAGCCACGGCTCCTATAAAATTGGTACACATTACTAGTTACAAATATTCACCTAAGCTTTTCAATGTAAAAAATGGGAGCACGTCCTCTTCAGCAGTCCCTGTATCATTGGAACTGTAGTACGTCATTGTGTCAAGTTGATGACGCGTATTCTCTATAGCTGTGTAGGAGAAATGACATTGGTGTCTTATTGTGAATAGTAGCGCCAAGAATGTTTAAGTATAAAACCAGATCTGATCTTCAAAAATACAAGAAGAAGAAGAGAAACAAATGTATAGATTTTTATTTGAAACCTCTTGTCTTCATTTTATCATCATCAGTTGATATTTGAGTTACAAGTAAAAGAAGATAAAGTACACATCAAACCATTATCCCACTTCTCTTGTTTTTGTATGCTTACAACATTGTACAAGTTAAACAGTTTTTGGTTTTCAATGGTAGAAGTCTTTATCTCTAGTAACCACCCTCAATATGCTGTTGTCAAAAAAGTATTTCTTTGATCAAGTCTAGTAGCCTACTTTGTTTAATTGCAATGGATCATACGGGGCCATAGGGTCTTCAAAATAGGCTCTTGCAACTGAATACAGTAGAATACTTTGACAAAATTTGTTTTTTCTGACAATATACTCTTGTGTAAGGGTTTTGTTTTACGTGGTTTGCTAGCATTCACTTACTAAATAGCATTAACTGGTAATAAGAAAGCATAATGATAAGACTTTCGAAAACCTTACTTCTTTGTAGAGTGTATTAGGACGATTTTACACTATGTTGCTGTCTTATTTTAAAAACTCCTAATTTCACTTGAGTCTTTATCCATAGTAAAGCATCCACCCTTTTGTAGGGATTTTTAGCCAAATGGTACTCTGTTTAACGGCATATTCCAGTGCAAGTTATATATTTGAGTGCACTCAAAGATTTAATAACTAATGAATATTTGATTTACCAGGTATTTAAATCAACAATGTCAAAAAAATTAATAAAGCAACATCAGTTAATTTTTGTACACTGTATAATTTATATCTTAACCTATCTTGCTATCAAACTATGTTTATCGTCAACAAAAACAGCCGTTATCTGTTAAAGGCCGTTTAAATAGTGTAATTTACTTAAATCATTAGAAGTCACCTTAGGATTGAAGGAAGCTCAGCTTTCATTCCTAATCTTGGATTAGCAGCATTTTATTACGGGCAGGCATTAGATGCCAGGCGGCAAACCAAATACTAGCACTCTTCCCAAAAATTTGATGTGTGATAAGCAATTTCCGACAAAATTGCGTGTCTTAGTTTTTATCTGACAAGACATTAAATAGTCTTCCGGAAAAGGATCCCCTTCTTGATGAAGGCTTGTCACCGTTCTTCTCGGCTGCTCTCCTTGAGCTTGATGGCGTTCCATTGCCGACATGCTTCCCTGCTTGTGTTGTAGTTGTAGCTTTTGAGCCAACAGTACCATTGACGTTTTCATGGCTTGTGGCACGTCGAACTGAAGCAGGGCTAGGGGGAACTTCTTGGGGTGGTCTTTCCACAGAAGGATCACAAGTTGATGGCCTTTTAGGACCTCCTGGATTTGATTTAGAACCTTTGTATGGCGATCCTGATGAGCAGCTTCCATCTACAAAAAATATTTTTGCAAGTTTAGTTTATTGGCTTTGCTGCCTGAGAGAAAAGAAAACAACACCATTCTACCTTGCATTCTTTAAACCTAGCAAATTGATATCATCATACTGACATATGATGAAAGTATTTAAGTTAATTTGTAAGCTATTGAAGTACATTTCAAATAGATATGACATAAACTTGACAGTTAAAACAACACAAAATATTATAAAATAATTACATAATAAAAAATATTACAAAAATAATATAATTAAAATTGAGGTTCGGTTTCCCATTTAAAACAGCTACATTAACTGTTAAAAATTTTCGACCGTAACATTTCAGACCTGAATATTTATGACGAAACTTTCTAACATTTTACTAAATTTTAAATGATTTTCGACAAAGCTAAAATGTTGGGAGTACACTTATTAAATCACTTTTATATATTTGGTGGCACATTTTTTAAATTTTAATTACAAGAACCACGCTNTTCAAATAGATATGACATAAACTTGACAGTTAAAACAACACAAAATATTATAAAATAATTACATAATAAAAAATATTACAAAAATAATATAATTAAAATTGAGGTTCGGTTTCCCATTTAAAACAGCTACATTAACTGTTAAAAATTTTCGACCGTAACATTTCAGACCTGAATATTTATGACGAAACTTTCTAACATTTTACTAAATTTTAAATGATTTTCGACAAAGCTAAAATGTTGGGAGTACACATATTAAATCACTTTTATATATTTGGTGGCACATTTTTTAAATTTTAATTACAAGAACCACGCTACAAGTATTTTATAATGTTCTTCAATACTTTTAAACGAGCAAACCAATTGTCATTTGGGATTAACATCTTATCAAAAATACTATTTCATCATATCAAATCCTGTTATTATATCAGTTTGGTTTTACGTGTAATGGAAAAACATAGTAAGGGATTATAAATAACAAAGCAGTCTTTTTATTGTTTTATACAATCTTTGACTATTTCTTTGGTGACCAGCTTTCTTTAACATTTTTTAAACTTTTCTTTCAAACACTTTTCACCATGTCTATTAGTAATTTATATCTAATGGAAAAACAAGATGGCTTTCCTTTGTTTGTTACAAATATCACAACATAATGATCTACCTTAGAAGCCATATGATTTGGCTTTATTCAGCCTTAAATGGGGTCAAAGCTCTAAAAAATCCTTTTAAAGAGATAAAACAATCTCTTTATCTCCTTACAGTATAAGTCAAGTACATAGCTACTTGTTTCAGATGCTCTGTATTTACTTTTTTACATGTTATGGACGAAAATGAATAATTCTGGGAATTTAATCCCGATAAGTGGCAATTCTTTTACTATCACATTTATTTACTTCCTGTATTTCATTTGGTAATGGTAAAACATTAATAAAAGTAGTTTTACACATTTACGGTCGCAAAATCATGGACGGTAGAATGTTACGAAGAAGTTGTTGTCCAAAAAATATCTTCCAAAATTATGGCAGCTATCGTACCTATCAATCGTAAATATACCTAATAATAAAAAAACCAATGCTGACAAAATTTTAACTCCTTTTAAAAACTAGATGTTACTGTAGTAATATTATTGGTGATTTAAGTTCTTCATTTTAATCCTTCAGAGATCGAATACCTCTCAAATAACTTACGGTAGAGAAGATCAAAGCGTAACATTTGTAGTTCAATCAATGAAATGGAATCATATCCAAGTCAATGCCTTTTTTCAGAAAAAGTAATCGTAACGAAGTCCATTCGCAGGTAAACCCGTTACAAAAGATTTACTCCCAAAATGTTAATTAGGAAGAGAATCAATAAACGAAGATAAATGTAAGAAGAAAAAGAGGAATTATTTAGAGGATTTGGAAAGCATTTACTTTTTGCTGCCCATCTTCTCTCCCTTCCATATTCTTTTTCTCTGATCTTGCTCTTATTCTATCCTAATTTTTCTCAACCTCTTGTCATCCTATCGTCTTTCCTTCTGATCTTTTGTTCTTCCTGCTGAGAAACTGCAACTAACCTTTGGTTCACTACTGACTTTTTTTTCTTTTTTTCGTATCGAAAGTCCGGTTTTACGTATAACATGAAAATGCTTTCCTGTGCAAACACCTTTCTTGGTTGTTAACTCATCACTTACAATAACTGATGAAAACAAACCTACCAAATGTAAAAGGCACTAAGAGATTCTCTCTACGTATTCAGACTAATCTAAAAAATATTTCAAGGTTCGGGTGTGGTGATTTTTCTTCATGCAAGAACAACAGAAAATAGCAGTAAATGCTCATTTCCTTCTTAGATACCTGCGTTCTTATGTTAAGAAAAAAATTCATGAAAAGCCCAAGTAAAAGAAAAAATAGGAATGATACAATATCAAAATGGTCGATAGACATTTTAGGGTAATGTTGATGACATTGGAAGACAGAGGGACGCGAAGCAAGAAAAAAGGTGGAAACGAAAACGTAAACTTCGATTCGATCTCCATATGTTTTTCATTGTAATCTTCACTAAATACAAAATAAACATGTTGCAAAAAGTCCCATTTTTAAAGATGACAATTTGCTCAAACAATGTAGTTTGTTGAGGAGTACCCTAACTGAGGAAGGGAATTTCATTATTTTGGAAAATATGGGGCCGAAAGAAAATAAAAACTTGTAGAAAGTTTGTGTTAGAAAACAAATTCCCTGAACATTTTTCGTCGTATCCATTCCTCTGTTTAGAACAGAAATATGAAATACGAAGGAGAAAAGTTTCAGGATGCTGGAAAGATGCTATAAACTTCCATGGGTAAATTCTTTGACATCATGTGAAAAAATCAAAGAATCCATATCTTCATCCATAAGCAATTCCAATGTTTAAGTGTTTTTTCATCCATGCATAACTGTGATGGTCTTGTCATGTATGCTAAAAGAACTAAATAGACTTGCTCACAGTGTTACTCTACTCTTAACTCATATCAGGAAATAGAGAAGTGAGAACTTAAAAAAGGCTGTAAAAAACTTATTTCAAGTCCTGTTTATACAGTTATATTAAAGGTGTATGTTATTAAACTATCTCAGTTTGAAACTACCGCTGAAAACCAAAGGAAGGTTGCGAGACGTGAGGAATACCGGTTTCAACTGTAGTCCTTACACCATCTGGACTATTATCTAAAAAAAGGGTTTCCAGCGACGAGGAAGGTAACTCATTCTCGTAGTGTAAAATTGTATAGCTCACTCGCTCCACTAAAGGAAACAGATGGCGACCAAAGTGCTCTATAAGTAAAATTTGGTTAAAGGCTTTTCTGTGCAAGAAGTTAGGAAAAAAACCTCATAAAATAAGATTTACAAAAAGTAGATTTTATCACTGATTGTGTATAAACTAAGGAAGTCGTCATTTTGTGCATGATCAAATTGAAATAAAATTGTTTTGTAATAGAAATGGTCACTTTGTGAAGTCACTTTTGAAAACATCATATAAGTACATCCATTTATTCACACAGAAGATGTTTTGAAAATGTAATTATTTGGTACTTTTGTTTACATGAAAGCTAAAAGAAGTACTTTGAATATAATACATATAACTCAGAGCAAATTATTTTTGTGTATGATCATGTAGTGTTTTAGATTTAGCTGTACTTAGTTTTTACATTCGATGACTTCTCTTAAAATTCTCTTAAAAAGTAATTAACTTGTTTATTCTAATAAAAAAAATAAATTACACTTTTAAATATTACTGGAAATATTGTTGACTTTTAGAACTTTTTGTCAAAACTAATATTATTTTTGATTTAACTGAAAGCGGTTGTATCAACATTTAAGTTTAAAAGATAAGTTATTGCATTCACAGTGAGTTTAAAGTTTTAGAATGTCAGAATTTTCTTTGGCCCCCAAAATAGAGGATATTTGTAAGTGGATCTTTCATTACCATAGAGGCTTGGAATGCCAGATTCATACCCGGGCAACTAATAGTTGATTTGGAATACGTAGTTGTACATGAAGCTTTTTAAGTCTTTGGAACATGTATATAGTATGTATAAATATTTAAGTGTATATATATACGCAATACTCACTACTGTTGTAGTGGTTCCAGTACTCTGGCCAATCACCAGCTTTCTGGCTTGTGAGTGTGCGCATGCCCAGAAATGTCCCACATTATTGTCTTGATGGCAATTAATGGAAGTATTTGTATGAATTGCAAACATTCAGAGTTTACAATCTGCAGTGATAAGCAGTAGGACAGTAAAACTCGTGTCCACAAAACGAACTATACAAACACACACACCATGCAAAACAGACCTAAAAAAGTCAATATTGTTGTGTGAATGCTGTTTTCTGTAAGACCATTACCCTTTTGGTACTGCTGTGTTTCTTGGAAAAATACCTGATAAATGGAGTGAGTCTGCCATCATTACTTTGCTTTAAGGAGGGTATTTATCTCTCCCAAAGACTACTATTTCTTACAAATTGGAAAATTGATGCTCCGAAATATATACGTTAAGTCATCAATCTTATATAAACAAGACCAAAGTACTTTTTGAAAATATATTGATTGACTGACAAAGAAGTATTACACTGTCTGTGTACGGAGCGTGAATTTTGGGGTAACATATTACTGCTTTTGTTCATTGAGGTATGCATGAACACTCTCTTTAGCTGAAGCGACAAGGTCTGAAAATTCTGAAGACCGGTGATAAACCAAAATCAGCCCAAAGCTACCACCACAATGCATTGTGAAATTACACCTATAGTGCTAGGAAGTAAAGAAATTCAAAAATGCTCAGTAGATCCTGTAAATTCTGTGCTATATTCCTTTGATATCAAAAATCTATTTACCAATGTGTCGTTGGATGAGGTCATTAAAATTTGCCCTTTTATGCTTTACCACAAAAACATTGAGTCATCAGAGTTTATTCCGGAAGATTTTTCGCTTGAGCTTATAAATCTAACATGGAATTAGAATGTACAGAAACATAGTTTCTCCGCAAAATACTTCATTTATTTCACAAAGACAACGTGGAAAATTAAGGTGTGCTTAGAAAGGCAGGAACATCAAGATACCTTTTAAAGAACATTAGACAGCGCCAAGCAACATTTTGGAGCACCTCATGGAAAACTTGGTATGGTACATGCGATAATATCTGGAAAGATTTATGAAAGAAGATAGATATATGTATTGTTTTGGCTAATATTTTGAAGGCTATTAAAAAAGCAATAATTTGTGTCTACAGAAAGTGTAGCTGTTCTTTTGCATGATAAATTTGCCGATCACACGTTTGCTATATGTAAAGATGAACAAGAAGGAACTAAGTTTATGACAACTCCAACAGTCTTTTTAGGTAACAAATTCATAATTTTATTAAGTGTCATTATGCTTAAACGTGTTCCAATTCGGGTCTTAATACAATCTAAACTGCGCTTGCTACCATATTGAAAAAAGCAGATTGAACACATCCACAATTCGATCACCTATGAAAATTAAAAGAGATCAACAAGGAACTGTGAGCATGCGCATATCTGATATTTTAAAAACTATAAGCTGAAAAGACTAATTAATAATGTTTTAGTATCTCATTTTTAAAAGAGAAGACGTGGATTTATTCTTCATTTGTTCTTAATTGTGGCCAATTTAAGTTTTCATATTTTTATCAGCCATTCTCTCATTACAAAAATGTCCATAACTTAACTTACCTTTTGAACGAGCAGAGAACAAACTGCGCTTGTCCGAAAAATTTCCCATTGAAGTTATAAGTTATAGTGTCTGATCCTGTTTGAAATCGTATTTTGGGTCACATTGTACATGCTATTAGTAAGCCTCCCTTTCCCAAGTTGGGATTAATTTTATTTATGGCTTTAATTCGGTTACTTAAAAATTTTATTTCTCCACTATAAAATGTAATCATTTCTGACACGATTCTACATGATATATTACTATGGAAATTCTGAAGAGCTTCCATAATTAATAAATCTATAATTAAGTCAATAAATGTAGTATATCGACCAATTCCCCCTTTACGATTATAAACCATGCAAGGAGTTAGAAGTTAACGAATCAAAGCATCTTTCATAGTAGCTGTTGAACAGACATAAAAGAGAGCATTAATATTCATAAAGATAAATTGAAAAAAAATTATTTGTTTATGTTAGTCAATTTTTATTCACTAACATAATCAAATAATTATTTATTCAGTTTATCTTAAAATGTATAAGACGGTAGTGCGGCCAGCTTTAATGTATGGGCTTGAGTCAGTAGCGATAACAAAGAAACACGAAGCAGAGTTAGAGGTGGCAGAATTGAGAATGCTGAGATGGGCACTTGGAGTCACATGCCTGGATAAAATCAGAAACGAATACATCAGAGGTACAGCACGTGTTAGGGGATTGAGCGAGAAGCCAATGGAGGCAAGACTCAGATGGTATGGGCATGGGATCAAAAGGGAAGAGAACTATATCCGGAGGAGAATGATAGACATGAATCTGCCAGGGAGGAGGAAGAGAGGAAGGCCAAGGAGACTCTACCTGGATGTAATAAAAGAGGACATGAGGGGGATGGGAGTGAGAAGGGAAGATGCTGTTGACCGCTGCAAATAGAGGCGTATGATCTGCTGTGGCGACCCCTAAGAGGGAGCAGCCGAAAGATAAAGAAGAAGAAGAAGTTATTAATAAAAATTGGTTATAATCAATCCTTAGTTTAACAATTAAAATTATACAGTCTTCCGGGACTTGAATTTTGATGATGACCTTCTAGTGCCTAGCGAAAGCTACGCAATGTTTACTGACATCATTAATATTTATAAGAAAAAATGTTTAAGTATAAAACCTGACCTGTTAACGCCGCTTTGGGAACACTACCAACAGTTGCTGATGGTTGTGGCTGGTAAAGTGCTTCCATTTTCTTGATAACTAATTCAGAAATCAATTTCATATCATCATCCCTCTTTTCATTGCAAAGTGTCATTGCCATATCATTTACCTGTATTTAAAAAAAACAGCAACTACAATTTATTAGTAAACTGAGTAAGAAAGTTAACATTTTATTTAAGGGTAAGCAATGTTAATTTACTAATTATGCTAAAATATGGGTATACGATAAATTGAGACGGAAAAATTGATACTGGGGCTTATTGAGTTCATGAAGTTAATTTACGAATTATGCTAAAATATGGGTCTACGATAAATTGACACGGAAAAATTGATACTGTGGCTTGTTGAGTTAATTAAGTTAATTTACTAATTTATGCCAAAATATGGGTCTACAATAAATTGACACGAAAAAATTTATACTGGGGCTTATTCATATAAAGTAGTTTTGATACCGTCTTTTTGAGACAAGGCAAGTTGATACGAATTACCTTTGATACGGACTATTTTAATTCGTATCAGGTTTGATACATTATTCCATAGGTATTTTAATCGTCACACAGTTTTGAGAACTGTCCGAAATCTGCCATTTGCAGCTCATGTCAACAGAATCATCCAACTTCATTTCACATAATGAGAACCAATAAAAATCCTACAGAGTTAAGCCTAACAAATGATAATCAGGCAAATTCTTCAATGTCCACTCATAGCAATAACAGAGCAGATACAGAATATAATAACACCAGTTATTATTTTATTTTAGCGGTATTGTTTAAGGTCATGTAGCCATTATCGCTTCCTGTTTTCAAATTTACACAATAAGCCATAGTTTATGTAACCNTAATTTATGCCAAAATATGGGTCTACAATAAATTGACACGAAAAAATTTATACTGGGGCTTATTCATATAAAGTAGTTTTGATACCGTCTTTTTGAGACAAGGCAAGTTGATACGAATTACCTTTGATACGGACTATTTTAATTCGTATCAGGTTTGATACATTATTCCATATGTATTTTAATCGTCACACAGTTTTGAGAACTGTCCGAAATCCGCCATTTGCAGGTCATGTCAACAGAATCATCCAACTTCATTTCACATAATGAGAACCAATAAAAATCCTACAGAGTTAAGCCTAACAAATGATAATCACTATTGCTGTGATGACAAATATCTACTGGATATTTTAAGCAGAATTGTCTAAACATCACATATTAAATCAAATTTACGTAAGAGAGGGGAGTTTGTATCAAAAGTGACACGTATCAAAATTTCCTCGTACCAAATGATCATGTATTAAATTTGAACCGTATCAGAAAAGAATTGTATCAGGTTGTTTGTATCATTTTGTTATGTATCAATCTGTCCGTGTCAATATGTTGCTGTCCCAAAAATATTAATTCCTTCATCGTCTTTCTTCAGCGGCATCAAATAGTTAAGCCTCTAACAACTGTTCTCTCTTTCCTTGATCTCATAACTGACACTTTGAAGCCTATTATTTCCCATTTTACTTGTAATTAATGGGCAGAAAAAGAAGTAAGTTTATTGTAGTTACAAATTTATTTTTTTCAAAGCTTAATATCAAAAGTATTAGAAATAATAGTTGTGACTGTGCCTTAAAAAAGTAAAATAAACAAGAACAGAATCTTATCAAAACCTGTAGCCATTACAAGATTGTTTCATTCATGTAACGACTGGATATGGTAGTGAACTGAAACATATCTATTTATGGCTGTTCAAGCAGATCAGCTTTGATTAGTTTGTAGGTTTTGAAATTGAAGATGAGACTTTGCTTTAATGAAACAAGATAAAGAAGAGACTTTTAACCAATTAATTCCAATACATTCACCAGAAATATTTCACAAGAAAAAGACGATTGCCAAGTTCAAGACCTTCTAACATAAAGTAAAAATCAAAGGAAAAGAAGCATCTATTTCTACAAAGGATAGGTAATGCACAATTCGTGCACCGAAATTAGTACAAGTAGCACAGGGTTTCAAAAGACAAGTATGCATATTTTGATAAGATAATATTATGCCTAAAACGCAACAGAAAGGTTTTTCTGATTTTATGTATGCAGCAGAGGCTACAGAAAGAAATGGAGCGAGGAAGAAAAGAGAAAAGCAAGTTTTAAGTCTAATCCCATCTTAAGAAGTAGAAAGTATGTGACACATCGAACTGGGTTCAAATCAGTTCCCATGACTACTATTAAATGAAACAGTGCCCAGGTCCTAACCAGACCATTGGGCAACCACATCTTATGGTATCAGAGGTAAAATGACGCTTTTGAGCAAATTCCTCATTCTGAAAAACTTCCTTATCATCAAAATACAAGGTGAAGGAGACTTTAAAGACCACAATGAAAATGACGCTTTACAGCAAAAAACTCATTGTAAAAGAAATATCACCCTCAAATTACAGTCGTAGAAGATGCCAAAGTCCAGGATATAAATGACGCTTTTAACCAAAAACCTCATGCTGAAAAACGTCCTTATCATCAAAATAAAAGTTGTAAGAGACCTTAAAGACAACAATGAAAATGACGCATTTAATGAAAACCTCATTGTTAAAAGAAAAATCATCCTCAAAACTAAGTCGCATAAGATCTCAAGGCAAGGATGAAAATGACGCTTTTAACCAAAAACCTCATGCTGAAAAACGTCCTTATCATCAACATAAAAGTTGTAAGAGACCTTAAAGACAACAATGAAAATGACGCATTTAATGAAAACCTCATTGTTAAAAGAAAAATCATCCTCAAAACTAAGTCGCATAAGATCTCAAGGCAAGGATGAAAATAACGCTTTTAAACAAAAAACTCATTCTGAAAAACTTCCTAATCATCAAAATTCAGGTTGTGTAAGACCTCAAAGACCAAAGTGAAAATGACGCATTTAAGCAAAAACCTCATTGTTAAAAGAAAAATCATTCTCGAAACAAACTGGTAGAAGTTCTCAAAGACCAGGATGAACATGACGCATTTAAATAAATATCACACGACAGTTGATAGTAAAAGTGAGAAAAAGGATTTCTAAATGTTTCATTACTCAAATCTGTACATATGACTCTAACTAAAGGACAGTATCTTTTACAATAATTGATGGACAGTATCTGGAGAGAGAGGGAGGGAGAGAGGGGAGGGAGAGAGGGAGAGAGAGAAAGAGAGAGAGAGAGAGAGAGAGAGAGAGGGGGGAGGGAGGGAGAAAGAGGGAGAAAAAGTGAGAGAGGGAGACAGACAGAGACAGACAGAGACAGACAGAGACAGACAGAGAATTCTGAGACCCCTTATTTTTTCAATACTCCTTTCGTAAAATACTTCAAAGGATGGAGTTATTTTAATTTTTTCAGAAATATTTAACATTGAAAGGGTTTAATTACAGTTCACTTTTTATAATCAATATGAATGACATAAAAAGTTTTGATACAGCTGAGCGTCTTGAGAAAGACTAAATAATAAATTGAGCTAAAGAAATACGTCAATTTAGGTATACCAAGACATATCACTAATTTTATGAATAGGAAAAAATCATGTTGGCATCAAAAATTGGGAATTGCTTTCTCAGACAGAAATAGCTAAATTTTTCCACTTTTAAAAAGCATATTTAACATTGTGTTATCATTAATTTTTTATCTAATAATAAAGTTGATTTGGAAAATTCCTGTTGGAGATGTTAAAATGACATTGCTATTATCATTTATTATCACGTGTAAGAAAAATGGCTCTATATGTTTCTACATTCTGTCGTCTTTATTGAGTAGCAATTATTTCTCTATCACATATTTTTAACAGGTTTACGTTTTGTGGTTAAGGATCAATAAAGAAACGTTTAGTAGAAATTAGTAGTTTTATCACTTCAGGAAGTTAAAAGCTACCTTGCAGCAGGTAACAATTCAAGAGTAAAGTAGTCACCGTAGAAACAAGACTCAAAACAAAATCTACAGGGGAAACCAGGTGTTTTCCTTCAGTTCTCTCTCTTGCGTGTGGTTTTACAATAATTTGTTCAAATGAAAAATACTGTAGATGTAATTGGTTTTCTCTCTTTTTCTAAAAACATTCTACTTTAGTTACGTTTGGATACGAAAGGAGCACCTACCTACTAATACATAATATAAGGATAAATCTATATATCTTTTCGAGTTTAAAAGGTTCAACCCAAACTCTTTGAGCCCAGACTCCGACAGAGGCCTGGAAAGAAAATGTTTCTAATGCTAGACAATTATTTTTGTGATATTTTCTGGACTTCCAGTCTTAAAATGCTTCAAGGACTTTCTATTTCACGCAACCTTACTATCACGTAACCTAATAATTTAAAGCAATGATTTCCCTGAAGCCCTTATTTTAAAAAATCTATCTCTGACACTATCTCTTTCAATCCACTATGGGTAATGACGAAGAAGAGGTATTGTGGAATGTCAATCAAAATGTTTTAATTAAAATGTTTTATTGCTGACGTCGCACTTATATTGTGTTTTGAATGGTCTCTGTAACTTTTGTATTACTAATAATTGAGCAGGAGGCTCTGTTAATGGCATTGAAATATTATTTAATTAAGAATTAAAGTTTGAGATATATGAAAATTTGAGGGAAGTTTTATAAGTGAAGCAGTTTAGAGATGTCGTTATATAAATACAAATCTAGTGAACAGGAAAGGAACGACAAAAACAAAGGCCAGAGTAAGAAACAATAAAAGGTTCTTGAGAAGTTTCAAGTTGGAGTAACAACAACGAGACAGAAAACCTGCTTACAGAAAAAGTAATTGTTGAAGATGCATGCATAAGCCAGGAAATAAAAACGCTTGATACCGGAGACAAAAACAACCCCGAAGGAGAAAAGTTGAGTACAGCAGAGCTTTCACTAACATTTCACTTTAGAACGTTGAATCAACGACAGATCAGCTTGAAGATTATGTATTACTCAAACATGTTTCCTTCTGGGAGCAGTTAACCCGCAATATTGATGCCCCAAAATCCCCACTTTCTGTTTTTTTCTGTAAACATTAAATGGAAAAAAGAGTGAAGGAAAATGTTTTGTATTTAGTTCTTCCAAAGAAGTGATGTATTGTATGTCATCCAAACACATTTTTATTTTTTATTCAAGCTTTTCCAATCAACATTAGCTTTATTTAGAAATTTAATAAAAATGCCAAATTGGGAAAATTATGGGACAGAATTTCAGAACATAAAAAGAGCATAATACGTGAAGAGTGCTACCTGTTTTGACCCGAATTTCAGATACATTTAGAAATTAATAATTTGGTGGTTGAAAAAAGGGTGTAGTGTGGAATGAAGCAATAGAAAGTACTTCTCAGTGTGATAATTAATGTTACCTTGTTCCTTGGAGGAGAATTTGTGTTTCGTGGGTCCTTTCTCCCGATGGGAAATGGAACTTTGAAAATTTTGGCTCATTATGATCCCCTCCATTAGAAGCAAATTTCCAAAACGAAAGCAGCTCAACAGAATAGTAACAAGCTGCAAATACATGATTTTCTACCACAATCAAAAAAATGAATTGCAGGATTTAATCGTGCATTGTGAAAAGGCGAAAAGACGAAAAGACGAAAAGACGAAAAGATGAAAAGACGAAAAGACGAAACGTATGATTTTATGCATACAGACCAGACTACATTCATTTTACGAAACTCCAAGAGAGAAGATAATGTGTTTTGTATACCAAAGCAATTAATTCATTAAGTCGATTACAGGAACAAACCTGGGGTAGATATTGCTTCTTTGATCCTGAACACACTTGAAAAAAGGAATACCTATTAATGGCTGATGTAAAATACAATGATGCTCAAATAAGTATCAAAATAGTCAACCCCTTGGGCAATTTTCCCCCTTATGTTTGTCACTTCCTCACCCTTTGTTGAATAGGTTCAGCAAAGCTGCTCACAGAAAATGTAAACCTTCTGGAAATTGTTAAGACTGGATACAACAAATTTTTTGCAGTTCTCAGCTATGAAAGATACTGCAAAGTAAAATTTAGTCTTAAATATTTACTGTAGTTTACCAGGAACCAGCTCGACAGACTGTGTTGCAAGTAAGCGGCGATTTGCAGCTCATTTTTTTCGGTATAAAAGTTGCTACTGACAAATGCCACCCGATATTCACTTAACATCATGGAAAATACCCTCAGTAAATGTGGAGTAGATGACCAGAGTCGTGCAGAATATTTAACCTTTTAAAGCATTGTTTAGACTGTTTACAGCCTCCTCTTTTGTACTTCTCACCGATGGAAGATACTGCAAAGTAGCATTGCGTCTTATTCGTGTTAAACAAAAATTCAGAATTATCTTGGTGTTTCTGATTTACTGAAAAAAGTACATTATACTTTCAGATATTGTACCGGTGAGTTTCTTACAAAATGGTTTATAAAGTAAAACATTGTCTACCAAAATTTTTCCTTATCCCATGAATAGTTTATGGGAGAGAAAGGAGCGAGCAGTCAAGAAATGTGCATAAAAGAGTGTTTCTAAGACTGCTATCTCTAAACAATGACTAAAATATGTCATCGTGTATTGATAGTTGAAGATTTTAAATATTCACGAAAAGCCTTTCTGCTATTCATGCGTTGGCATCCTGTGCTTTGAATTTACAATTTGTAATTTCAAAAGTGTTGCTAAGGCAGGTGTTGACTGAAAAAAATACCGATACTCAGAATTGGAATTCTGAAATTCAAGGAGAACTTCTCAAATCCTGTTAGACAGATCTGATAGAGTGACCTAGACTTAACAAAGTCAAATAAGAATTATCAGGTTTCAGACAATAGCTAATGTGTATTAATTTTTGGAAGCTTTTCATTATGAATTACGTCTTTGATTGACATTTCAATTTTTAGAGTATAGAACCTTGAGATATTTTACTTAGCCTGTTCACAACAATAAATTTGATTTTTGGTTTATAATTTTTATGTCATTATCCTTTGAATGATTCATTTCTCACTTAACCAACATTATCAAGAGGATTAGTAGAGCTAAGAAGAACCCGTTTAATGTTTCCCAAAATTTGAGAATAAACGTGTAATACTTATCTGCTGTTAATAGACATTTCTAAAGCTATAACGCTAGTTCTAAATAATCACAGTAGTAGAATGATCATAAAAACGTTTTATAAGAGATTTCTCCAAGGTTTGGACTGCATTTTGAATTGAAACTCTGTATTTTATACATCTGGATGACTTTTTTTGCCTTGACCCACCAAATCATGCTTGACACTGCACCCTTGTCTATTTTACATTAAGCCAAGTAACTAGTTTACACATATTACAGTAATAGAAGGAGGTTATATTATTAAAAAGCCATGTGAAAGTAAAATACAATTTTCTACCTCCACAATGTACTCTTTGTTATCCTTTGTGTGGATCGCTTCAACACACATTATGTCCAGTCCACCAAATAGTTTGCTGCATTCATCCGCCCACAGCTTGTACCTTTTCAAAGAAAAAAACTATGTTGTTAAAATCAGTCAGTGAGTACAAATAGTTATTACTACAAAGTAAAAAATGTTTCTTCAGATATTGTAAGCTCTTCTAGATTTCTTAGATCTTATTTTGTTGTTATATATATATATATATATATATATATATATATATATATATATATATATTGTGAAAGCATGAAGCTGACAGTTGTAAACTAAGTTTTGTTGATTTTTTTGTTTTTTTGTCGTTCATCATATATATATGCAGCAGCTATCCTTTTAATCAACTGTATCTACAAACAAAAATACTCCCTCTTAACGAAGCTAACATATTCATAAATCAACAGCATAATCTTAGTTTTATCCATACGAGACAAGAAAGCGCCTTTGGCTTTGATTTTGTGTTGCTAAGAGTGTCATTGGCAGAAACTGTGTATACGTTAATTTCCATGCTTTCATGTGGACAATTAAAAGACGTGTCAAAAGACAACATCGAAGCCTAGCATATTTCCCTGTTTGGCCAACACAGTTTGCGCTTCTGGTGATGCATACCTGTGTAATTGAATAAAGCTGATTTCAATCTTACTAATATAAATTCTAAGTAGTCTCTGAAACTGAAGAAAAACGAATGAAAGATTTCTCAAGTATAATGACAACCAATACAAATATTTTCAATATTACTCTTGACCTTTCTGTTAGGGCAATCTCTTCTACAACTGAAGTACCCGTATTTGTCTTCCAGGAGTCCGACAACGACTTCCTTCTGTTAAAAAAAAATAAAAGATTTATACTATGTAAAGTTATGGACTAAAAGTAAAAGTCACAACGTTTTCAAGTCAAGCCAAATGATAATTAGAGAAGGTTGCTAAAAGTACTGTATTCCAAAAGAATCAAAACTCCTTTTTAACAAGAAAAAATAGGAAGCATCGACAAAGGGAGACAAGTTTACTGGGTGATGTAACAAGATGAGTTGAAAGATGAATGAAAAGAATATCACAAACTCCAAATGTGAAGTTTCAAATGGCAATAAAAGAAATAATTGAAAACAGTAATGTACTCTAAACTTGACTGACCAAAACAATTTGATTCTTAGAAGAGGTTACTTATGTCGTCTTCTACTTTCAGTCCATATCAATATACTGTTGTATTAAAATCTTTAGGAAGGAGAAAGAGCCCTCATTAATGTTACTCAAAACTTGGGCATCTGAACTGCCACAGTGCATAGAATCTCTACTAATATAATCTTTACATAAAGCACTAGAATGCTGCTCACTCAAATAGTTTTTGAGCAGAAAGTACTCATTATTAAAAATGAATGAACAGTTTAGTGGTTACTTGTGTCTAATGACCCCACAGCAAAC
Source organism: Morbakka virulenta (assembly GCA_003991215.1). NCBI lineage: Eukaryota > Metazoa > Cnidaria > Cubozoa > Carybdeida > Carukiidae > Morbakka > Morbakka virulenta. The sequence goes on along the minus strand of RDPX01000005.1, from coordinate 270,314 downwards.
TAAAGCTAGCTGAAGTATTCACCTCAAACACGTGAAAACACCTCATTGATTTTTCGTTATTTTACATCAACATTCCAAACTGTATGAGTGGTTGTTGCTCAAAGATAGTTCCACCACCTCAGCACTGTACTTAAAATTTTCCAGTTTGAAATTATAAAATTTAGAAGAACTTTAATTTTTTTTAGAGAAGCTGAAGTCTAATATTTAATTATATTGCTTCTTTGAAACAGTTTTTTATCACACAAATTTTGACAGTCTGGAACATCGAGTTTCTTTTTATATGAAGAACTTTTTTTGAATGTACTAAAATGCTAAGAACTTTAGAATGCAGCTAAAATCTTAGCCTCACTTTGTAAGAAAACCAAGTCTTTTTTTACCTTGGCTTGCAGTAGATATTTCTAATAAACAAGATATTTAATACAATATTCACCCTGAGAAATTACTGAATCTAAGCAGCAAAATAAAATGCCCTTAATTTGAATTTTATAAAGAAATGATGTGAACTGTACTGGGCCGAAAAACACTTATAAAGAGAAAAGTAACAGAAACATTATCACAATACGTACNAGTCTGGAACATCGAGTTTCTTTTTATATGAAGAACTTTTTTTGAATGTACTAAAATGCTAAGAACTTTAGAATGCAGCTAAAATCTTAGCCTCACTTTGTAAGAAAACCAAGTCTTTTTTTACCTTGGCTTGCAGTAGATATTTCTAATAAACAAGATATTTAATACAATATTCACCCTGAGAAATTACTGAATCTAAGCAGCAAAATAAAATGCCCTTAATTTGAATTTTATAAAGAAATGATGTGAACTGTACTGGGCCGAAAAACACTTATAAAGAGAAAAGTAACAGAAACATTATCACAATACGTACTTATAAACTTTGTAGTGAGGACCAATCTTCTGTATTCGAATATCAAACTTTCCTTCCAGGAAAGGTTCCGTGGTTGCATATGTGCCTGTCACTGCTACAAGGCTAGCAACATCCTGAAATCCTCTGGGGCTTGCTACACACACCTACCAAAAAAGACCTCAAAAATTAACACACCTGTTTTACACACATAAACATATACTTTTACCACATACATTTACCTACATATTTTAGATGATTGAACTGTTATAGCTTTTTTACATCCCGTTTACTTCTCATTGGTGGTTCTCTAGCCTAGGCTTGTACTGTTGAGTGCTCGCTGCTTTTTTATCTTGCCTTGCCTTGGCATGGTAAATTCACACTCATTGTACCTCTGGAACATTATACTTTATAGATATTTTAGACTCTTTTTATATAATAAAGTAGTTTCCTAGATTTAATTTCAAGTCTCTCTCAAATAGTTATCCTCACGTTTTCTTCTTTTAAGTAACAGTATTTACGACAATAATAACTATAATGATAATTATGATGATACTACTTCTACTACTACTGCTACTGTTACTACTACTACTACTACTACTACTACTACTACTACTACTACTACTACTACTACTACTACTACTACTACTACTACTACTACTACTACTACTACTACTACTACTACTACTACTACTACTACTACTACTACTACTACTACTACTACTACTACTACTACTACTACTACTACTACTACTACTACTACTACTACTACTACTACTATTACTACTACTACTACTATTACTACTACTACTATGACTGCTATTACTACTACTAGTATCACTACTACTGCTACTACTACTACTACTANCTTGCCTTGGCATGGTAAATTCACACTCATTGTACCTCTGGAACATTATACTTTATAGATATTTTAGACTCTTTTTATATAATAAAGTAGTTTCCTAGATTTAATTTCAAGTCTCTCTCAAATAGTTATCCTCACGTTTTCTTCTCTTAAGTAACAGTATTTACGACAATAATAACTATAATGATAATTATGATGATACTACTTCTACTACTACTGCTACTGTTACTACTACTACTACTACTACTACTACTACTACTACTACTACTGCTACTTCTACTACTACTGCTACTACTACTACTACTACTACTGCTACTACTATTACTACTGCTACTACTACTACTACTACTACTACTACTACTGACAGTTTGGTTTAGGCATCCGTCTGTCTTGAAGAACTGGTAATGCCATGGTGGGTCAGTTAATCTGGAAGCAGTGTCTTGAATAGCTCAGGAGCCTGATTCGTGTATGACCTTCCTTACAACAGCTGGTATGGTTGTGGAGATGACGTAGGAGAATGAGGTTACCCGGGGAAGATGTTTGACCTGTCAGCCTATCCCGAAACCTTGACGTACCGATAGTCTTTCCATCCTGCCCAACTGAGTTAAGGTAGTGTAGACTTAACAGTTTCTTAGAGAAAACTAGACTAGGGTCAGGATCTGGAGGATGTCTGATGTAAAAGTCTTAAGGGAGACTGATCTTTATAGCATCTTCACATAAACCAGTCTATGACCTTGAGGGTTCTAAAGCTATGGCCAGCAGCCTCCCTAGAGGTGGTGTCTCAATAAAAATACTGGTAACTGTGACACCCTATTACCATTAATCCTCTTATGAGTGTTATGTAAGAACAGCACGTATTTTCCAACGACGTGAATACGACCGGAGGTGTTATCAAAGGTCTCTTGTCCAGCAGGTGTATGGCAGGTAAGGAACATGATTTCGGGCGCCATCAGAATACTCTTAGGATAGGGTGGATTAGAGTGACAAACACTGTTGTAATAGTGTGCCTATTTACGTGAAGCTATTAATGATAAAGAAAAACCTATTAGAGGATAAAAAAAATGAATACTTGCCATTTGAAAAGAGAACTAGGAACTAAAAATGATTAAAGAGCGACTCTATGACCAAGTAAGAATAAACAAAAATAATGATTGGGTAATATATCTCGAGTCGGAAGGAATAAAACGCAGGGTGTTAATTGATAGTATTGAGATAGATAAAGATGATCATGAAGCCCTTGAAATTGATGAGAATGTGGGAGTATCGGAAAATCTTGGCGAAGAGGCTGAAATCAATAAGAGCATATCCATTTAAAATGTTAAGTGTTGTCTCAGGACTAGAAAAAGACTGTCGATAAACGTAATGAAATTATAAATGAACAACTGGGGGAGAACTCGATGGTATCAAACTTGTTAGGAAAACGCTGGAAGAGCATGTTCAAAACGTAAAGAACACGGTTAATATAAACTTGGCAAAAGTACAAAGTGACAACCTAGCAGAAACTAACAATCTGATAAAGGATTGTTAAGTTTTTATTGGAAGAGATGTTGCCTTGAAACCCTTTAGACAACAGAGTGCTAGAAAAGACCCATGGTGGAAGAGAAGGTTTAAAAAGTCTATTAAAGAACTCCGAAAACACAATAATATTCTTGATATAAAGAACTGGTATTTGCCTTCTTTGTTTTCGGCTCTATACAGGTTTTCAAAATCTCTCCTATTTTAGGTTCTTGGATATTCCAGTAAACATGAAACCTCCTAACTGAAGAATGGGCTTACCATTCAGTTAACAAAATGATTTGAAAAGGTTCTTCATTTTATGCAGTCATCGACATATCATGACTTACTCTGAAACTTACCACTGCAAAGCAGACCAGCTCACTGCAATGCAGAACACATAAATTTTTAATCGAATTAGAGATAATTCGAATGTTAACAGATGATGTTACAGGTGCTTCGAATGTGATGTGAGTTGTTCTCACAGATTTTCCTTAAAACATTGTATTTGAAAGGAGAATATTGCGCTGGAGGTAAACACAGGATATTCCGTTTACTGGATTAGCAGTAGTAAATGCTGTTAGTAAAAAATTGTGTTAACAATAGGCAAGTCAGATAGACAAAGGTGCTTCAAGGGTGTTAAAAGCCTCCCATGCGGGTAAGAGTCTCAAAAGAAAGCCTGGATAGACTATACATTTTTGAACAGTACGTTTAAAAATTTGATATGAAATTTATATGCACACTCTTCTCCAACGCATCCATTGTTCAAAAAACGTAGAAAGCCTGCTTTTATTATGTTTGCTTGATTTGAGTCAGATCAGCCTTGTCCATTTACAGAAAATACAACACAACTGTGGAATTACTACAGTCTAGTATCCTCTAAAAGACTGTCATAACTGAGCTTCGTTATTGCAAAAACAAAAAAGATTACAGAATCACCTGCTAAAAATGAAAATAGTCTTGCGCAGATCAAAACTTGCCTTGTAAATGCTGATAAGCATTTAGCGTATGAATTGAGAAAAAAATTGGTATAGAAATTGAGTTGGAACATGAAAATTTTAGATCCTAATTGCTTTCTATAGAAAACAGGTCTGAGGAAGATAAAGGAGCAGAATACAATGATTGTCGAGTTTTGCATATATGGTTTACACGATAAAATGTACACAGAATTCCTAAAGAGGCTTCGCAAGTAACAAAACCCCTCTTTGTTAGTAACCAGCTCCTTTTAATTGTGGTATCTTGCACTTGGAACAAATGCCCCAATGGAAAACCAATGCTGGGCGAGTGATAACAACGATTTGCTTGTTTAAAGCAGTTATTTATTCGTTAAGTAATCCAACTTAAAAACCTTAGCATTATTAACAACCTATTTTGTATTTTCCGGACTTAATTCTCGTCTGGCTTTAAACTCAATGAATGTACTATAAAAATAGTCTCTAATATTTTGATTCTTCATAAACAAATGGTAGTTTTTTTCTTTGTATATCAATAATACCTGTAAAATAGACTATTCCTTATACAAAAAATACATGTTACTAATGGTCAGTGTTATAGTTTTTTCACATGCAATTTGTCACTGATCAGACAATCAAGACACTGAGCTAGTGGTACCCTAAATGCTTCTGATCTTACACTGACCCATTTCCTTTGGTGCATATTTTCCATAAATACATTTTGGTGTTATTCAGTATTCAGACCACGCATTTCTGTAGAATGATCCGCATTATTATCTTGTAGTAGCTCTTGTGTTTTTTTCTTTGCCCATTTCATATCAATCTAAGTTCTTCAGCCAGCCTCTATCCATCCTTTATGTTTCACTGTCTTTCATAAAATTAAAAAGTATTACCCTCTTACTAAAATCTTGGTAGTTTGATCAGTAAATTTTTATTTCCTGAAAGCCCCAAATACAACAAAATTTAGCAAACCTCCCTTTTTGCTTATCCTTGGGTGTATTGCTTGCCTACTCTTGCATTGAATTACAACAACAGTCTCTCACTAAAGAGTGGCATACGATAGTAAAGATATCTTTCATTGTATCCATACTCTGAAACAAAAACATTTTTTTTTATGATAGTTATTTTAACACATACACACACACACACACACACACACACACTCTCTCTCTCTCTCAACCTTTCTCGTATACCCACTGGGCATCATCATATGTCAGTCACTTCAAGCACTCCAACATCTCTATCAGTCATTAGGTGGAAATCGTCAGGTTACACTGGTGGTAGGAATGGACATCCTTGAACTAAGTGATCTGCCGTGTGTTCCTGGCCACATTCACGTAGTGGGTGTCTGTTATACCAATCTTATGACACCAGTTATTGAGCTTGCCAGCACCTGATCTTAATCATTTAGCCGTACACAGAGATTGCGGGGTAGGTCAGAACCCTTGGGTTAAGCTGCTGGCACCATGAGAAAGTCCTTCAGCCTTGTTGTAGAATAACTGCCATTGACTAACTCTGGTCATGTGAAGTCACAGATTGACAGTACGGTACTCGTCGCTGATTACTGCACTTTCTAAATAGTCTCTAAAGTTCTTTCGAGAATTGAAACGATTGTTACAGTTGTCCTCTAATATGGCCTCAATGGGATGCTCTGCTACCTGAGAGTTGTTGTTGAGTTTTTCTCGTGAAGCAAGACCGTACAGTGTGGTAAACATATCGACAGTGATAGTTAATGTGTATGCGGTGATTAGTCTCATGATTGAGTTTAGAACAGTATCCACCTTTTTAACATGACTACTTCTTCCCCATACCAGTGAGCAGTATTTAGAAGCAGAGAAGGCTAAAGCAACACTCGATGTTTTACGTGCAGAGAAAAATACACCCTAAGATGTTCCTGCAACTGTGCGTAGCAGAGCAACCCTGGCATTTGTCTTCTTGGTAGCCTTTTTTAGTTATTTTATGTGCGTCAGGGTGCGATCCAAAGTCACACCGAGGTATATAGGGTTCTATATGAATGGTAGGAGCTGGCCGTTGAGTCTAAGTTTGATCTTCTAATGGGTCATCAAATGATGCAAATGTAATAGAGAAGCTGTCGTTTTTGGTAAACTGATAAGTAGTCACCAGTTGTTATAATATTGGGCAATTGTGGACATATCTTCCTCCAGTTTCCTTTCAATGGTGTTTAGGTTTCTTACAGACACTGAGATTGCTAGATCGTCAGCATATAGGTGTTTGTGACCATATGTTGGTGGCATATCAGTGGTGAAGGTGTTGAAGAGTACGGATGAGGGGACTGACTTTTGCTGTAATCCATTCTTTAGTTGTTTTAGTTTACAACGGTCATTGTTGCTTTTGGTCAGTTCAAAAGATGCTCAAGAATGGGGCGTCTAGAAGTGGAATTTGCCGTAACAGGACATGTTTTAGGGTGCGTCAACTTTCCAGTTACTCTATTTAGCGTTGCCCATGCCTTAAGACTTGAGTGGTTGAAGACCATGTCATTGAACGTTTCATTCCACCTTTCCCGATTCATATTGTTAGTGTGATTTTTAAGCTGTTCTGATAGGCTAAAACAAATTTCTGGGTCAAAGGAACTAGATATGGAATTCAGTTGTTCTTCACATTTTGAATCCCTGCATTTAACTCAAAGGTACCAAAATAGGCGTTGTTTAGTTGGAGCAGAAAATACACTATACCACTGGTGCAAAAAATCTTTAGGTACATGTGGGGTTTTTTTTATACCTTACTCTGTTCAAACATACCTTTCCAAATCCACTGTTTGCGCTTCCTACTTTGACAACAACTGGCAAAGAAGGCGGAAGTAGCTAAAATGCAAAAAGACGTAAAGAAAATCAAGCATGAGAAATAAAGCCAATCGGCTTCCATAAAGTAGCAACACTTGTAACTCCTGATTGGTTTATCCTGTTTTCATAATTATTTTATAGAACGTTTTCATTAAAATCCAAGAACAAGAAAAGAGGAAATGTGTGTCATAAGTAGACTTGAAAATTGAGTCAGTAAGAGAGAACAGATGTATATATTTTAGTTGTAACATTTTATACTGTTTTTACAAGGTAAAAGAGAAAACTTAAAACTTATGCATAGAACTTAAAGTTTCCTGTCTTACACTCATCAGCTATACTGGTAGCTATACTCGCTAACTACAAATCAAAAGACTAACATAGTTAAACAGTGTTAACAACATATTATGTCCTGTTCTATTTTTACCTATTGTTGTAGTTCTGAATGGCCTGTAAAATATATATATATATGTGGTTTTCGTAACGTTTTTAAACCAGTATCGCTGATGAGTGTAAGACACGAAACTTTAAGTTCTATACACACGTTTTGAGTTTTTCTTTTACCTTGTATATTCGCTCTGGCTTTCCATCGAGCACTGTAAATGGTAACAGAAGAACTCTATTATTTCGTTTGTTTGTTTACTTATACTATTTTCAAGTTGTTTTTGTATTCTTTAAGATCTGATGATGAGAAAATCCCTCTCGAAATATATTATCAATGAAGTCATAAACGCATTGTTGGTTTGATTCATTTTGTTGTGATACTTTGTAAGGATGGATGGAGAAAGAAGAATATGAAGATTTAGGTCATCTTGGGTCTTAAAGGGATTAAAGAAAATGAAACAGATATTATTTATCAAGTGTTTAAAAGACATTCTATCACACAATCAAGCTTTCCAACAGCCTACCAAAGTGTAAATGTGATTTTGCATTGTTTTAAAAATCTTTTGTCAGAAATTTTTCTCTGCTTCTTTTTTTTTCGATTTAAGTTTTCTTGAAATTAACATTATTAAGAAGTTATCTTAAGTGCATATCATTTCTTTTGGTGGGATTCTGTATCAATTTTGGCAAAAGCAGCAACCCTCTTAACTGCAGAAATTGAAACTTAAGTTTCCAAAGTACCAGTAGTAGAAGATGCAGCATTTTTAGCCTTTACATAAGACTTTTTAGTAATAGTAATAGTAGCAGCATTGGTATCTATCGTAGTGGTATTATCAGTGTTGATGGTAGTAGCAGTTAATATTAATAACAATAATAATTGTAATAGACAATTTACACAAGACCTTTTAGTAATAGTAACAGTAGCAACACTTGTACCTATCGTAGTGGTATTATCAGTGTTGATAATAGTAGCAGTTAATATTAACAACAATAATAATTGTAATAGACAAGCTGCTACAAACCATTTATTTTCTAATATAACTCATCCTGAGAACGTAATATACAGGCATGCTACAATAAAATGAANTTAATATTAATAACAATAATAATTGTAATAGACAATTTACACAAGACCTTTTAGTAATAGTCACAGTGGCAACACTTGTACCTATCGTAGTGGTATTATCAGTGTTGATGGTAGTAGCAGTTAATATTAATAACAATAATAATTGTAATAGACAATTTACACAAGACCTTTTAGTAATAGTAACAGTAGCAACACTTGTACCTATCGTAGTGGTATTATCAGTGTTGATAATAGTAGCAGTTAATATTAACAACAATAATAATTGTAATAGACAAGCTGCTACAAACCATTTATTTTCTAATATAACTCATCCTGAGAACGTAATATACAGGCATGCTACAATAAAATGAAACTTTAGCAAAAAAACCCGTTTTGTACCTACCATTTCACGATAGCTCTGATAATATATTTGGTCTACTAAAGGAAACAATTCTTTTCCAATACGCTTCTCGATCTGAAGTAATTGCGAATACTATAAATGACAGAAAAAATATCCTTACATTAAATTTCTGATGTACATTTAAAGAAAAACCTATGGTTAAAAATGAGTTACTTCTTAGATTACTATATTTTTAAAGAAATATGGGAAAACAGTAATGCAGTGTCTAAATTTGAATTTTTAAGGAAGTAACACCATCATATGATCTTACATACATTAGAAATACTCAAAAAGGTAATCATTAAAACAATATTTGTTAAAGACAATTAAATATTCAAAAGCATAAATTTGTTTGTATTTGATTTCCACATTTGTGGTCATTTGGGCCACGCATAATGCTAGCTCCTTCAAGGAGTAGTGTATGTGCTTGCTGCACAAAAAAATTTCCTTACAGACTATATACAGGCTACTATAAACCTCTTATAGGATCTCTAGCATTTTACGATACCTAGCATTTACAATATACATTTACAAGATAGATTTTAGCTCAATGAAATAAGGAGGTAATTTTGCATGTGCAGTAGCTTCATATTTTCACAATCCTAGTGAAACGCATACATCACACACATACATACACACTACAAGTTATAAATTTGGTTACATTATGTGGCATTATTTTCCCTTAGTATCAAAAGTAGGACAAATACTAATGGCCTGCTTCAGTTGCAATACAACTGCAAATTGACCTTAACTTTTAACTTAATATAATTGTTTCATGAAAATAGGATCCACACTTGAGTATATTTTATACTCTGTTTCGAAAGACCTAAGACATCCATTAATTCTAAAGAAGAAAGGCACCATCAGAAGGTTTAAGTATCCAATAGATACCATGTTAGAGATATCCATGGAGCCTTACAAAGGACCACTGAACCCAATCTTGAAGACGAAAAGGAACCCCTGTAACGCAAGTGTCTGCCCTACGTCAAGGACACCTGTGAGCACCTAACACGAACTCGGTAGCAATACAATATTCAGTGTTCCTTCTTCACAACATCATCACCTTTAAGGACGATGCTGTCAAAACCAATTGATCCAGTACCACTTAAGGAGAGGCATAATATAGTTTATAGAAAACATTTTAAGGACTGCCCTGCGTGCTATGTTGGGGAATCAAAGTGCGAAAAAAAATCGAATCCCAACAGCACATCAGTGACATCAACAGTATATCTTACACCCTCCCAGATATATGACTTCCACCAATAAAGAAAGGAACATAACAAACAGAACATAGGTCTGGCACCACTACTCAAAAAAACTCGATCTCTGTCTATACGTAGGTCTGCACTGTTTGAGTGTAAAAGAGCCTTGCCTAGTCACTCTAGTGGCCTTACAATGGCAGAAGTATCTCTTGAAACGTAACTCAGTAAAAGCTTACGACTCATGACATAATAAAGCTCCCATATCTACATTCAGCAAATTATTAACATCTATTTTTGGCATTACATTTTTAATAAATGCACAAAAGCTTACAACTAAGCTTTAAGGTAAGTATGATTTTGGTACTGGTCCATGGAAACGCGAGTGGTATCCGTCAAACAATAAAAGATTAACACCGAAGAGCAAAAATGAGCTCTTTGTCATCTCATATATTTTTTCTCAAATGTTTGTTCGAATAGTTGATAGGGATCCTAAAAAACCTGGCCGAAATACGTTTCTTACTTGGCCTCGAGGAAAGAGTATTATTTGCAAAAATAGGATCTATGGATTGATTTAATGCTGTAACATAGTGAGGCTGTTATTTGAAATGGAAGTTACCTGGTATAAATGTAATGAGTAAATATTATTCATTGGCAGATCTTAAGGAAGACCAAAATACATCTGTACCAATAGGTCTCTTCTTTAAAATGTCGCTCATTACAAGGCCTAAAAACGAACTTATGATTAGAGTGACAGAAGGATAACAATCATCCTGTTTTTGGTGAAAAGCTATATTTCAATCTTGTTTACATCAACAAGATATACGTACGTGTGTGTGTTTGTGCGTGTGTTTGTGTGCGTGTGTGAGAGCCACTTATCATATAAAAATCCATATTATCCTTCTGATTGGCATTTTGTACCAAGTAAATATCAAGCCTGTTTTGCTTTGTAGGATTAGAAATATTGCTTTGGGCAATTTATTCACAAGAAAAATTAAAATTAGGAAAGATAATTGTGGACAGTTAAATTATGGTTCTGGCACTGCCTGTCGAACAGTTCTACAACAACAAAAAATGTAGCTCTTTTATATTTTTGGTTATAAAGCATACCATAATGGGCTTTTCCAGAAAATTGTATATAGAATACAAGGTATTCATGGAGGGTACGTTCCCATGCATTAAACCAAAGAGTAGGTTTCTGCAATCATTTTTTGAATCGACTCCACGCACATACTCTCGAACAAGAACGAAGTCTGGACGAAATGATCTATGTCAAAGAAAAAAAAATCCAGTTATTAATAAAGTAAAGCCTAGATATGTACATGCTACGAAGTAATATTAAACATTCAATTTTGTTTGTATTTTGCGCAGGTGCATTTATAGCTATGCTATTCACCCCCGTCGGTTTTCTGTCTCTGCAGGAAAAACCATTTCCCTCTCTCGCTAGTTCTAGAGATCAGGTTAAATTGAGAATTTCTCTTTAAATAGAAACACATGTATGATGCCTGGCTTGAACAATCTTAAAAAAACCCAACTCATTGCGCCCACAAATTTAAGTAATCTACGAACATCTTGATTCGTTAGCCAATTTTCCAAACCTCTATATCACCAGTGTAAAAAAATCAGTTGACTCATGTGGCCTGTGGTGACGTAAGAGATTTGGAATCAACATCCATCTTCTTAATGAAAATGTGTAACAACATACAAGTAATCTGATACATACAAATGACACTTCTAAAACATGTAATTAATGCATGCTTGGTGGCTCTTTCCCACAGTCTCTAGCACTCTACAGAAGGCCGAGTTCCAACAGTTCCATATCATGTCAAGAATGGGGATACATTTTAATTAGAGAGATCACTAAATATTTTACACACATTCATGAGCTGCAAACAATATTTCCCTTTGATTCAAAAGTAGTGTGAAAAAGATGAAAATATCAAGTCACACAAGTATTCGGCAAGTTTTTTGAGGCAGATTTTTTAAGTATTTACCTCAAAAGATCTATTTTGCAATTAACTTTGTCAATGCTCTTCGCGTTAGCTGGAGAACTTCTTAAGTGCAAAAGTAAGTGTGCTTTTTTAATACGTTGGATTTTTGTTGTTGGTTTTTCTTATTCTTGTTTATTCCTGGACAGCCCTAAAGGACCACTAAGCCTTCTCCAGGAGATAAAAGAGCAAAAGGAAGAAGGGAGGGAGTTTAAGAAGCAAAAGTAGATGGCAATTAAGAAAAGATTTAAAAGATGGAGCCACCAAGCTTATCAGGAAAGCAAGAGAACTGAGGTTAGTAGAATAGCAAGATTTTTTGCAACCTGGTTCTAGGACAGTATTAAGATAAGCATTTGTAGTAAAATAAATAGACCTTGAATAAATAGAGCTTGAAAACTTTCAAGGAAAAAAAAACATAAAAAAAGGTTCTCTGGAATAATTTTATAGAAGTACCCTTTAAAATCAAAAGAGAGGTGCAAAAAAATGACGATGAAAAATGGAGAGGAGCTTTGCAGCCAGATAAAATCCGACGATGTATTGATGTGTAGTCAGACACTAAATATCCACAGTGCTTTTGGCCTTGTCCATTGGAAATAAGCATGGTTGAAACGAAATAAACTAGGTTTTTTGATAAGTCAAAGGTGTTCCTTTACACTCATGGTTGGTACCTGCTATATTAACTCTTCTGCACTGTACTACTCTATATTTGCTAATTTGTGCTGGGATATTAAATGTCCTAAGCAATTATTTGCTTGTTATACTCTTAAAGCTATTATAATATTTTACAATAATAATGGATAAATTCTTTTTCGGAATAAATTCGTTCAAAAAAATTCCCCGTTACTACTTATTGCCTAAAATTGATCACAACTTCACAACTGTTTCATAATCACACGACTCGTCTCAAAATTTGGCTTTCAAATCTATTATATCTTTTACAATGCATGGCATAGTTTGTAAAATAAAGAACATAAATTCTGTACAAATACTTTTCACATGTACCCTTTTTGTGTCATGGTTTTAAGACACAAGGGGGCCTTGAGAAGGGGACTTATAAAGTTGGCCTTAAATTACTAATTTATTTATTTGTTGATTTGTTTATTTATTTCTAAATATTTTCACAGAATGCCAATTCAATTTTTTGAACAAGATATGAAGAAACCTACAAGTGATGATTGTTTTGAACTTAAACAGCATAAAGTAAAAAGTTGGGTGAAAGAAGTAGTAAAAATTATGTAAATAGATTGAACTACGAATGTATATTAACAAATGAATATGAAATGTCATCAGCAACAGTGCTAGAGCACTGTTGCTGATGACATTTCATATTCATTTGTTAAAACGTAGGAGCTATCATATTAAAACGTAGTATCTATCATATAATCAGATATACGAGTAAGAAAACCTCTAACTTTACAGTACTCAGAGTTTCATGTCTTTCACAATCTTCGGCTGTATACAAAGCTTGTTTTCAGCTTAAATACAGCTGAAGATTGTGAAAGACATTAAACTCTGAGTACTGTAAAGTTAGAGGTTCTCTTACTCGTATATCTGATTATACTATATCTATATATCTATATAAATAAATTAAAAAAATATAAATATATTAACAAATGAATATGAGATGTCATCAGCAACAGTGCTCTAGCACATTAAAACGTAGGAGCTATCGTATAATAAATAAATATATATATATATATATATATATAAATATATATATAAATATAAATATATATATAATGAGGGGGTAACACTCAGAGCCAAAGATGGTATTGACTAAATTAATGATCATGAGGAAACGACACATACATAATCGAGCAGCAAGACAGTACAAAGGACAACACAACGAGCAACACACACACACACACACACACACACACAAAGCTTCGAGATAAATGACAAAAAGTAAGAATGATTGTTATGGAAAGATATATATTGCAAGAAGAATGATAAAGAAGAGTAATAAAATTCTGATTAATTAAAATATATATGTATAATAGATATGATTTTATCATTTTGGTCTTAAGGAGTAGTGGAAGGTTATTTAAAACTCGAAAATAAATCAAAATTTATTTATTGCATTTGATTTGATGGCGAATTTAAAAACGTTGGGTGTTGTTACAATCAAATTAATAATACTTACCTAGCAACAACTGTTCCGTTCCGTATTACTTTCATACTGACGGTAACTCCTTTTTCTGAAGACGAAACAATATCAAGTTCGGAGAACGAAGCCTAAAGGGATAGAAAAAAGAGTGTTAAAGTAATTAAATTTCTTAGGAAACCAAGAGCGTTTCGGAGGTTAGTTATTAGCTCATGCAAGAATTGCTAAGCGTAAAGTGATAGAACTTTGTTTGTATCCTTAAAAAATTTGTATATCGTTCGAGTTGTATAAATTGTATATCATGCACTGGTCAAAGTCTAACGGGAAGATTTAATAAAGAGCCAATTTACTATAATTGGTGATGTATAACAATGAAAGGAGGGGTGGGATATATTGAAAGATGTCCAACGTGGTTTTCATGCTTTTACGGAAGATTTCAGTCTGGAAGAAAGTGTGTAGATGTTGTAGGTAAAATTAGACGTATTTTATAAGAAGCAGGAACTGTTAAAATTTACAAATTCAAATTGATTTATGTTTTTACCACCCAAGTTTACTTAAAAACAGTAACCAGGTTACACTGAAAACCATACCATAATGCTTTATCAATATTTGTTAACTCTAAAATTCGTGTCGAATATTCAAGAATCATTGATATGGATGAAAATTCCAGGATTTGAGTCAAATAAAAAATACACTTGTGCCTGAAAGAAATTAAGAAGAATGCTTATAGCTATAAGCCTTTTGATTGCAGCCCCGTGATATTTACTTCTAAGGATGATTCCTAAGATTCAACACAGAATAAAGAGAAAGCTCTGCGTCTTTTAGTCTCATCAGCGCTTTTATCTGTGACTGATTAGGAATACCAGTAGGAAATAGCTTGATATTCAGGAAGCTGTTAGTGGCTGGGCTAATATTTAAATAAAAGCAGTCTCTTCAAATCTATTTTTAAAGACGATTCACATGCACGTTAATTATATACTTAATAAGTACAAACGTTAGTCCACAAAAATTTTATGATCGTGTTGAAAACACTTTAATTGCAAAACTTACTTGGGTGGTATGTGAAATGATTGCCGGCTATATTTTACCTGGTACATTGTTTACAATTAATTTACAGTAGAGTATTGGGATAGTGATTTTTACAGTATCAATGAGAATTCTTTCTAACAGGAGCAAACGTTTATTAAATCATAGCCCCTTATGTGCCATTGAAGGAAAAGCTGAATAAATACTTCAGTTTTTTCTTCCTATCTTAGCTCTAACCATAGAAAGAACCTGGTTGAATAAATACGAATACGAAATATTATTTTGAGTAATGATATAACTCAACAGACAGTGGTTATCTTGACTCCTTTTTTTCTGGCAGTGCTGTCAGGGTTTATGAATTATACTAATCTATTTTTGAATGGTTGAATGAATGTCTACCTACTGGTTTCCTGTTCCTTCTGTGGATTTAGGACTTCCTTTGCGTATGGATTAAAACTCGTCTTATTACATAACACTTAGTTAACGCAAGCTACTCTTTTTGGTGTTTCGTAATCAACTTTTTGTAAGAGGTATATAAAAGTATATCACTTAGCTAGCCTTTTTTGATACATTATAAACTCTTTCTTTAACATGACGTATTTAATTATCAGGAACTACCCTCAGCAACAAAGCCAATATTGAAAGAGATAATGACGACGTTAAAGATTCAGAACAAACACCCTCTTAAAATTGGAAACCAAATTGAGTATTCCTGAGGCTTTTAAGATGCTTTTTCAAATAGAGGGTACCGAGTTTTTTTGATTAGGTAACCATTGCCGAATAAAAGGCCTATTAAAAATCTATTAATAGCACATATCCCCTTTTGAATATTCTCTCACCTCTTAAGCAGTATTGGCCAGTACACAGTGAAATCTTGCCTTTGATGGATCACAAGACGAAACATTAGTTTTCAACAAAGTCACATAATTGAGAAGGAGCAATCAGTTTAATCTCATGCACTTCAATGAAAAAGGAATCTTCGATTTAATTAAGTAAAGCT
>RDPX01000005.1:221048-254017 GCA_003991215.1 Morbakka virulenta | reverse complement strand
GGCCCCCGAATCTCAGAGAGTGTTCAACCAAACTTTCGTAAGGGAGCGTAATATATATATATATATATATATATATATATATATATATATATTAACAAATGAATATGAAATGTCATCAACAACAGTGCTTTGGCACATTAAAACGTAGGAGCTATCATATAATCAGATGTATGAGTAAGAAAAACTCTAACTTTACAGTACTCAGAGTTTCATGTCTTTCACAATCTTCAGCTGTACACAAATAATCACTTGAAAAATTTTTTCTACAAAGATGTTATACAAACAATTGTTATACAAATTGTTTGTATAACATCTTCTAACATATAACAAAACAAATCACTAAAATAAAGATAATTTTAACTGCGATGTAAAAACTTGTCATAAAAAATAAATGACTTGTTGAAAGGGTCCATTGCATAGATTGCTATTAGCAACATATATGAGTTCATTGTCACCATAATCATTCTTTTGAGTTGTTGCTTATCTATTTCCAAGTCGGAGGCAAGTTTTTGTAGCTGTTATTTGTAGTTACAAAAAAGAAAGTGTTTAAGGAGACAGTCAATTTCCGTTGCATTAGGTGTGCGATACATTTTAGATAATGTCTGTTAGAGAAGTTTTTTATGTTTTTTGTTTTCCTAATTCGCCCTAGTTCTTCATTGCTGATTACATTTGCCCATGATGTTATAGATTTTTGGTTCAAATCCTCATCGAGAGTCTTATTCCTACATTTAAAACCTCCCTTTGTTATGTGTCCTCGTGAAATATTGCACACGGTTTCAATCAATTTAGCAGCGTCTAACTCCCAGGCGTGCACCAAGTAAATAAAACCTTTTACTAATGTATGCCTCCACAAGGGACTGTTATTCGTGTTAGTAATGAGCAAAGTTAATGTAGATGTTGAACAGAACAGATGATTCTCTCCCTTACTTGTCTGCACCCTGTATGAATGTAAAAAAATTTTTTATTACTACAACACAGTAGACAGTACTTTGAATACCATAATCAGCCTTAGTGTCCACGAACCAATAGTTCCATAGGATCATTCTCTGCTCCGTATCATATGAACGTAGATACACTGGTTTACTTGTGGATTTTACACATTCTCTTTCGATGAATTTTTTTTCTAAAACCTAATTAGTTTTTAAATGAGTTCATATGCATTCCTTAATCGTTCTCTTTAGATGATGGGCAGTAATCTTAATAGTGCTTTCGTTGTGAATTTTGATTGATAGTTTTTAGCGAGATTCTTTTATCCTTTTTTATATTAGAGGGTAATTCTAGCTTCAAAACATGAGCTAGGAACTGAAATAACTAACCAAATAAAGGACACATGTAGCAGTAACAGGCTAAATAGTTGTTCTGCACGATCCAATTTAGCCCACTTTTTGTCTTCCATTTAGTCCACTGCTTTCTTCGGTTAATATAAAGTTGGATCGTCTTTTAGTGAAAGGAATACCCATCGCTATTTTTTATCCAAACTTGGGGTTCATGATTTATAATCCTTTGTCAATGCATAGCTCAAAATTGATTCAACCCTTTTTCACTGGTCAGTTCGATATCGTTATTTCCAATACATTTCCAGTTGTTTGGTTAAATATCTCTCCCAATTGTTGCAGTATTGTCAACTCCTATTATCACTTCATCACCTGGATAATGTCTTTTTACATCTTCTGTCTTTTTAAAGTGTTTTGCGAAAACCTTCTTTGATTTCCTCGAAATAAAATCTGTAGAGGCATAGGAATAAAATATAGCTTGATACCTTTCAGAGTGGTGTAGACACACAATGTACTCTCATTTTATATATAAACGATTTTCTTTTGATATCTGCCCTGAGATTTTTCTTCAAGTTCACTGTTAATGATGAATCCACCCCTTATATTATCTAGTCATCGTATTCTATTTCTCCGTTTCCTGTTCTGGATCTTTCTTAAAAATTAGAGACATCTTCCTTTATGTTCTTGTCATTCAGTACACAGTCAGGAAACTCCTCTTTGATTGTCTACCTATTTATTGTTCCAATGCGAAATGTTTGTTGGTGTTTTCTTCGTTGACCCATTCCTTGATTTGTGGTTTGGTTTGTTGGGTCTAAATGTTTTGAAGTGGAAACTTGAAACTTGAAACTTCCATTGCACAGTATTTGATTAGTGACTAATTTTGCGAGGCAGGTTAATGACAAAGTTTTTTCCTCTTGTCGTATCATTGCTAATTTAGATTTAAGTTGTAGTTTTGTTTCTATCTAACTATTTTAGGAAACATAATTAAGTCTCATTACTTTCTGAAAAATGCGATTATTTTGAAGCTAGAACGTTGAATCTAATGTAAAGTAAGTAAGGAGACAATTAAACAAACGTCCTTTCTAGTAGGATAAATTAAAAAATTACACAACCAGGATGGTTAATATCTTGTCATATCTTCAAGTTTTTCTTTCCTTCTGATATGTCTGCAACGCTAATAAATTATTATTTGAGTAAAATTACTGAACTGATCCTTGAGCAGCCCTTAGTTATGGTATTTTCCGGTTAGTAAATCGACTCGCTGAGTGAGTCGATTTGACCTTTAACTCGAACTCCTTAAATTGATTTGCAATTTTCTCTTTTTTCCTTTCTATAAGACGACACTTGTTTCCCACTACTCTCACTTGATTTAATTACTGGCACAGAAAAAATCAATACACATGGAAAAAAGTACATTTCCTGGAACGTGTAGCCATTGGTTTTACATTGCTAAAGCACCTAACAATATTTTATGGACATATTTATTTACCAGATTAATAATGTGAAAAAATATTTACAAAATTATTTGCCAAAGATTTCTTTTTCCAACAGTTACTAGTAATATTTACATCAAATTACAATACTAATGCCGCTAGCTAGTAATGATTTATCTCGCTGATCCTGTTTACAATCCTTCAAAGTCTTCGTCATTTTGACCAAAACGTTTTTCCCAATCTTCTTCTGTTACTTGTTTACCGTAGATATCTTCATTGTTGTTTTTTCCGTTTAATCACAATCATTGTCGCCTTCCTCTCAATATCATGTTGTCCCTCAAGGGCATCAGAAATGCAGTATTTCTTCAACAAACTGTCTGCTTCAGACTTGGGTTTACCCTTCTACGATGCAACCACCCACTGGTAAATGTGTATATACTTTCAGCCATCCAGTTGACCTATTTGGCACAAATCCTCTCTTTAAATGATGTGTTTATACAGGCATTTAATGGCTGAAATAAACTAGTAACATACCTGTATTATGGAGACATCTGCTTTGTAAGACTGCAACTTACGCTTAGTGAAATGGGCACGGAGCAAGTCCCAAATAAGAAGGCTCTTGTTTCTAAGCATACCATCTCCATCTGATCGACCACTCTGTTAATCCATCCATACTTACTCCTTCTTCGTTCATCCATCCTTTAGGATGACAGTGTATGACATAATTACTGGAACTGTTCCTCCAGGAAGTGTTTTCCGCTTGAAGACCACCAAATGATTTAGTTTGGTTCCTTAGCGAGACAGAAGAGTGTAACAGTAAATTGTGTCTTTTCGAAGCCAATTGTCTTAATTATGACAATTTTTGTCCCTTGTAAGAAACAATTCATGATGTAGGCCTGGCAAACAAAACAAAAGTCGTGTCCATGTTACCAGTTTGGCACAATTCATATTACTCTTTCTTGCTCATTTTTACTACATCCAACTCCATTCAAGTTTGCTATCTTGTCTTCGAGATCAACAAGCAGTTTTTGTGCTATCTTTGTTTTCTGATGTAACACTAGGTCATTCCGCTTCACAAACTTTCAGCGCCAACTGACACTTTCTTTAAATCTACAATGGTCTTTGTCTGCGCCAGGGATAATGATCGTAAGAGAATTAAATAATAATAAAACCACTCCTCCTTTGCTTGTCGATCCAGCTAACTGTATCTAGAGTTCCGGCTAATAATAAGTTTTTCTGTGGTTCAAAGATTGCTTTTTTATCATCTCACTAATTTAATCACCATTAGTTTTTTAGTTAGGAACCAGTTTCTCGTTGACGTTGTACTTTCTTGGCGCAGCAAAGTTGTTGTTTTCCTCGGGAAAATTAATGATTAGAAGCATGTATTTGAGGAGTATTTCATAGGCTTTTGCATTTTGAAGATAATATTTTAGTGATTACGTTGCTCAATGACTGGCAGTTTAAAAGGAAAGAGTAGCGTTTTGGAGGTCCCTTTAAGCTGTCACTCCAAACAATATTTTTAATAGAATTCTAAATACATTATGCAAATTTTCGAATTTCACACGCATTCTCTCCTCTTAGACACAAATTATTAGATGGACCGTCTGGGCGAACATCTACTTTGATCTACAATAAATACTCCACCTACTAAGTTAAACACTTCCAAAACACTATTTAAAATGTTAGTTATGGCATTGAAATGCTTTTCAACAGATTGAGGTTAACGTTGCTATGTTTAAGACCAAAAACTGAGATCAAAACTTTAATTTCGGCATATAATTTGCGTTACATTTTTAGGTTGATTGTAGAGGGAAAAGATGGACTTATATACCGGTAACTACGGTCTTCTGGCGTCTTCTTAAAGTAGCTGAAGTTTAAGAATACCAATTTGTCATTGTCATTCTATTTGAGCCGTTGGTTTGACAATAGGTTTGAGAGTAAAAGAAATATTTAAAATATCGAGCAGACAAAAACTATTCTGCCCACTAAAGGCTACCCAGATGACGCGCCAAATTTAAGATGACATTAATTTACCTGACTGAAAAAAATACAAAAGACCAGACCAAAGGAAGAAATTTTAAAAAGAGATAGGAAAACTGTCTAAATGTGGCACCTAGGTTGTCAAGACAAGTATCCTGGCCTGGCCTTTTGACTGGCTTGCTAACTTGCATGTACGTGTTTCTGTTGGACCCTGACATTTGTATTAATTAAGGCTGGTATTTACCATTTCCAATATCTTTCCTCATATATTATTTAACCAGTCTTTAGAGGTTGGCAGCTCTATATTAGCTTTATGCTCATCAAGAAGTACACAGTAATAAGTAGTAAGTATTTTTGTAGACCCTGCTGTTTGTCTTTATTTCTGCCATATTGTAATACTATCTTATTCTTTCATGTTTCTAGAAAAAAATTCATTGCTGTCTCATGTCCCAAGTTCTCCAAACAATGCTAAAGTCGACAGCTAAAATACTTGTTGATGTATAGCTGTATCTTTCCAGTTTTTTGGATAAAAAGCAAGTCATTTTAGAACCTTTCTTATTGTGGTTGTAACACTCTTGATACAGTTTTTGGGTAATATTTTTATCTCTATATCCAAACGCATCTTTCGGCTTTGATGCTGCTTTTAATTTGGCTATGATATCAGCGAAAACATCTATATTTGCCAAAGCCTTGCTGCTTACAGAACGATTCTGTCCTTTTCTAACTTTAATTTGGATTACTATTTGTATTTATTATCCTATGTTTTACTCCACCAATACTAATTATATAATTTGCAGACAACTGCAGGAAAGACTACAGATGGTTTTGGTTCATTTGTTTTTAGTATGATCGCAGAATGCAAATGACTGTTTAGTCTACATGAATCTTCAATGTAACTTCAATACTTTTAGACTCAAGAAAAAATCCTCTTGATGGGATCTGGAATCCATTTATTCAGTTTTCTATTAAATGCAATCCCATCAAATGTAGTTTGTACCCTCAATGTAAAATAAAAGCTGATATAACGATAAACAAAAAATAAGTAGCAGCTGTTGTCAAGGACAGTTTTTGATATCCATTTCATCATTTTGCTTACCAAAAATTTTTAATCGGGCCGAAGGAGATTATTAATATGAGGGCTTTTTCATACCATGAAGGTAAGGCTGAGGCTGTTTGAACATTTTCACATGTAAATTCCTTTAATAGGAAATTGCCTATCTGGTATTGGTTTGGTTTTAAGTGATTCTTTTGTTTTCATTAAAAGGCTTATCTTGAGTTGTCTCCTTATCAGAAATCAGTCGATACATCGAAATTAATATTACGTCCAATTTGTTCGAAAGCTCTTTCGCTGGCATCTAACTGGACTAAGGCACTATAATGAAAACAGACAAACAAGTCAAGTTGGAATAAATTACAATGGAAAACAAGAAGAGCTTCAAGAAAACCCTCTACTTTCTGTGAATGAATGAAGAACATAAAGGAAGACTGACGAAAGTGCACCACTTATTGTGACACCTTGGCTAAAACAATATGTTTACAATAAGATCCAATGCTCCTAAATGAAAGGCAAACCTAGCTCTGCCATTGACTTTTAACTCTTTTATCTCGAAATTTTCACTGCATTTGTGGTTTAACAATAGAGGCTATACTTTAATCAAATCATAATCAGAAATTTGAAGAATACATCTGCATTGTGTTTTGGGTGAACTCGATTCAAACAAGGTTTTATTCTGTAAATACTTGATTATTTGTTGTTTTATTCTATTGAGCAATCATAAACTAGTATGGCCTATGTACTTATGATCACACCAGTACTTAAAGTCAGCAACAAGTCCCTTGTAGATGAAGGAATAATCTTTCGTGAAGTTAAAGTTTCTTTAGGTGAAGCATCACAATAGCATTTGAATATTAGCCCTGGTAATCTTAATTTTCAAATTTAACGGAAATCAAGCCTTTCCATGGTAGATTTAGATAGACAGTACACTTCTGATGCCCTCTTTAATAGAAATTTGGAATCCAGATAATTTATACTGAATAAATTTTTATAATACGTCGTTAGAGTAACAATTCCACAATGTACTTTGCTTAATTTTATCTTGACAATTTGACTGGTGAGCAAATAAAAACAACAAAATAAACTAAAGTATTTATGAGTCCAATGTTATAAGCTGTGTAAAACTGAAAAGGTCCCACCGTACCTATTGTCTGGTAATGGCTGATTTTCAAAACACATTGGTTTTGGAAGAGCTGGGAGTTTTTTCGACCAAAGCATTAAAAAATGATCAACAACCATTCTGCTCTTTCTCAGTAGTCAACACTTAGGATGGATAAAAGTTATTAAAGTTAATCACAACATTAGCGCTGCCTTTCTTAAAGTCTATTTATAAATGTCGCTTCAGACGAGGTCATTAAAATCTGTTCAAATCCTTATGCTGCACGAGCACTGAATCACTACCCATCACAGAACATGCTTTTGTAGAACTGATGAACATAGCTACTAAATTAGTTGAATTTAGCTTCAACAAGGTTATGTAGCAGCAAATTGACATTGTAGCCATGGAGTTGCCACCAGGCTGGAGTTTGGCTTATATTTTTGTTAAGGCTATTATTAAAAACAAGTATTTGAGTCTACAAAAAATGTAAATCTCCTTATATTTTATAAATCCCTCGATGACACTTGTGCTATATTTAAAGGTCAACAAGACATCACTAAGCTCATGATAGCTTGTTTCATTACCTTAGACATAGTTTTCTTTAACACATTACAAAAGCTATTAAGCTTTCCCGATCCTCTCTTTGTTTTCCACACTGACAAAAACTAACTTGTGTGTTGTTATCCTGGAGTCATTGTCCTGTCGAGTGCCTGGCGAAAAAGCTTTCAAACAAAATTAAGGTAGTTTTCATTTCGACTTTCATCTTTTGAGCCACTAATCGTTTAATGAATTGAACTACATCGACTTATATTATCATCAGCTGTGTTTTTGATATCTCTGGGTGCATCTAGAAAGTAATTTTCTATGGTATGCCGTCGCCTTGAAACTCATTAATTTTAACAATTTATTTATTAAACTAACTACAGTTGCAGTTGTGTTTTTCAAGTTAATCTTTACCTTTTTTCAATTTTCCTTTACAGGAAGATATTTATTTCATGTAATCCTATCAAATATAATTCTCACTTCTAATGTGAAACCAAACTTGATATAAAGGAAAGATTTTGACGTAATAACCCTAAGGCTGTAATTGTAAATGGTATCACTAAAAATTTGTTTACTGATTCCAACCATTTCGAGCCCCATGATTAATATTATCATTTTTATTCTCAGTAAGACCATATTTCTAAAGTTTTCTCAGTTCAGTGAAATATATGTTGTGTATAAAAGACTTGATAAATTAAATTAAATTAAAACAGAAAAACTTTATAAGCCTA
Organism: Morbakka virulenta; assembly: GCA_003991215.1. Taxonomy (NCBI): domain Eukaryota; kingdom Metazoa; phylum Cnidaria; class Cubozoa; order Carybdeida; family Carukiidae; genus Morbakka; species Morbakka virulenta. The sequence continues at coordinate 245,903 of RDPX01000005.1, read as the reverse complement.
AAAATGAATGCAAGTCTTTCTTCAAAAAACATATAAAGTTTCATTGTGTAAAAGTATTGATTCCTCCTCACAAGTGGAACAAATAATAAAAGTTGTTTAAGTCAATATTTTCTGTCACTCTATCAAATTGTGAATAATCCAGTTTTTAATACAGCCACTATATAGGTAGGGAAGAGAGAGAGGGAAAGAGAGAGAGGGAAAGAGAGAGAGGGAAAGAGAGAGAGAGACCAAGAGGGAAAGAGAGAGAGATAATGAGAGAGTGAGTGAGAGAGAGAGAAAGGAAAAAAACTCACACACAAACTCACACTCTACTCTTTTCATTACTGCAGACTACTTTTTTCCAAATAAATATTGGCAGGAAAAGCGAAATTCTACTTAGACAATTTTTACTGAGAAACAACTTTGCAAGTAACTCAAAAGGTGAAATAAATATCTAAAAACCTAATGCAACTTTTCAAAAAAAATTGTGGATTTTGGNTCTTTCTCAGTAGTCAACACTTAGGATGGATAAAAGTTATTAAAGTTAATCACAACATTAGCGCTGCCTTTCTTAAAGTCTATTTATAAATGTCGCTTCAGACGAGGTCATTAAAATCTGTTCAAATCCTTATGCTGCACGAGCACTGAATCACTACCCATCACAGAACATGCTTTTGTAGAACTGATGAACATAGCTACTAAATTAGTTGAATTTAGCTTCAACAAGGTTATGTAGCAGCAAATTGACATTGTAGCCATGGAGTTGCCACCAGGCTGGAGTTTGGCTTATATTTTTGTTAAGGCTATTATTAAAAACAAGTATTTGAGTCTACAAAAAATGTAAATCTCCTTATATTTTATAAATCCCTCGATGACACTTGTGCTATATTTAAAGGTCAACAAGACATCACTAAGCTCATGATAGCTTGTTTCATTACCTTAGACATAGTTTTCTTTAACACATTACAAAAGCTATTAAGCTTTCCCGATCCTCTCTTTGTTTTCCACACTGACAAAAACTAACTTGTGTGTTGTTATCCTGGAGTCATTGTCCTGTCGAGTGCCTGGCGAAAAAGCTTTCAAACAAAATTAAGGTAGTTTTCATTTCGACTTTCATCTTTTGAGCCACTAATCGTTTAATGAATTGAACTACATCGACTTATATTATCATCAGCTGTGTTTTTGATATCTCTGGGTGCATCTAGAAAGTAATTTTCTATGGTATGCCGTCGCCTTGAAACTCATTAATTTTAACAATTTATTTATTAAACTAACTACAGTTGCAGTTGTGTTTTTCAAGTTAATCTTTACCTTTTTTCAATTTTCCTTTACAGGAAGATATTTATTTCATGTAATCCTATCAAATATAATTCTCACTTCTAATGTGAAACCAAACTTGATATAAAGGAAAGATTTTGACGTAATAACCCTAAGGCTGTAATTGTAAATGGTATCACTAAAAATTTGTTTACTGATTCCAACCATTTCGAGCCCCATGATTAATATTATCATTTTTATTCTCAGTAAGACCATATTTCTAAAGTTTTCTCAGTTCAGTGAAATATATGTTGTGTATAAAAGACTTGATAAATTAAATTAAATTAAAACAGAAAAACTTTATAAGCCTAAAAATGGAATGCAAGTCTTTCTTCAAAAAACATATAAAGTTTCATTGTGTAAACGTATTGATTCCTCCTCACAAGTGGAACAAATAATAAAAGTTGTTTAAGTCAATATTTTCTGTCACTCTATCAAATTGTGAATAATCCAGTTTTTAATACAGCCACTATATAGGTAGGGAAGAGAGAGAGGGAAAGAGAGAGAGGGAAAGAGAGAGAGAGACCAAGAGGGAAAGAGAGAGAGAGAGATAATGAGAGAGTGAGTGAGAGAGAGAGAAAGGAAAAAAACTCACACACAAACTCACACTCTACTCTTTTCATTACTGCAGACTACTTTTTTCCAAATAAATATTGGCAGGAAAAGCGAAATTCTACTTAGACAATTTTTACTGAGAAACAACTTTGCAAGTAACTCAAAAGGTGAAATAAATATCTAAAAACCTAATGCAACTTTTCAAAGAAAATTGTGGATTTTGGTTTAACAGAAATTTTTTTTCCCTCGAAGCTAGATGGGTTTTAGGTGTCATTTTAAGGTGATAGCAAAGACTACGTGACTTACATACAATAAACAATTTGTTGTTAATCTTTTATACTCTGTAACATTTTGAAAGACGTTTTATAAGGAGAATGAAAATCCTGGGAAAGTAACAAAATATTTGTAAAAATTCAAAGAATGGCAAGGGAATTTTACTTACGTAATACTTATGGAAAAGTGATTAAAGATAATCGAGTCTCACTTTTAAAGTATTAGCCAGGTAATGGTAAAAAGGTGTATGCTGACATGGCAATGGTTCTGAACTTGTCACGTTTTATAGTACAAGTGTAGAAAGTAAAGAATGAATTGGATAATGTATTCCTTGTGTTAAGTGTTTCAAATGCAATATCCGCGAGCTATTTGGAAGCAATAAACCCAGTTTAACTGGTATTAATATATTTGGCCTTTTCAGGGGTTTTTTATCAGCTCACTATCGCATTTTTGTCTTATGCTTCTTCAGGTGCTTGTTTTCTAAATCTTCTTTGCACATCATTGGAAATCAAGAGATTTTCGCCAAGCTGTGATACTACTTAAAACCAGATATCTTTACCGAAACCGCAACAGCTAATTGTATATTTCTTCGGTGAAATAGATGTTTTTAACGTTGCTTTGTTAAAAAGCCAGCTGTCGTCATTGTCATTCTAATAGTTTATCCAATTTGCATGAGACAATAGGTTTTTCCTCTTGAGGTTAATATCATCATTTCGTTTTGATAAGTCTAATATTTAAACTTCGAGTTGAAGAGGAGACAATGATAATATTTTCAAGATCTCGCAACCAAAAAAAAGTTATTGATGCTATTACTGGATTTTGAAAAAGTTAAGGATTCACTTTTATATTTCAGTTCACACCAAGATACAAAAGTAGATAATTTCTTATCAACAAATTCTCGTTAAAAAAGTCAAAGTAAAAAGTATGCTACCTTTAAATCAATCCTCAATGTCACACTTTCAAAAAACAAAATTTGAAACTGTTACTCTGTCTAGTCTAACAAAATTTTGAAAAATTTCCTTGGATTTTACTTCAAGGAGGCAAACAATTTCGATCAAAAGAAATTCTGACCATATCATCACCTGTGGTTGACATTTTCGGATTTTTTTCTTTATTTAGAAAGTGGACTTTTGTGGTCAATTGGTCGTAGGAAGTAAATAAAGACATGGTTGGTAACTAATCCGTTCCCATGATTTCAAGAGGATGATTAATCTGATTGAACCAAGGATGGTTTTGGTTCTATTCACTGTGATGAAATAAGAGATTATTCTACTGATGCGATGTCAAAGGTTGTCATTAAAGCAGATATTAAAAAGTTGTAATTTCTGTGGTGATTAAAACGATTAAATACATTTCTTGGGAATAGGAGAGAATAATATTGGTACCAATAATGTTCCTGCTTATGGGGATGACAACGATGATATGATCTAAATTCATGGTTTATATTTACAGAGAAAAAAAATTGGTTAGCAAATGTAATTTTAACAGTAAGGATAATATATTGATTTTTTACGAGTAAGTCTAGAATGACCCCGTGATCAAATATCTTAACAGCCATGTAAATTGACGTACTTTCGTAAGATTTAATTATTATATATAAACAGAAACAACAACAAACTGAATACTATAACAAACTTTTAATAAACAAACTACAAGCAAATAATTTTTATGCGTATCCATAAAATGAACTTCATGAAGCAACTGAATAATCATCATTGAACAGCAAACCAAAGTAAGATCTATTACTTTAAACTGCATCCATAAAGGAGTCGTTTAAAGAACATTATATGCCTGGACAAAGATACTCCAGCACCAATATCAATGACACATTATTTTAAAATATCACAGAAAAATTGGTTTAGAGGACGACAACGAATAACATAGCATTCTCACCATCTCAAACGATCTAAAACGTGCATGTTAGTAGCACTAGCTGTGATTTAGAAAGACTCCGATATTGCTAATGACAAAAAGTACTGAAAAGAGCTTAGTAAAAATAATTTTGAAGCCACACAAACCGAAAAGTTGAAAAACTTGGACGCACAAGTGCTATAATAAGAATAAAAATAAGAAACAAATCAAAGCATTTTTTACCTACAAACTTGTGAGGATCAAAGTAATTTTTTAAAATGCTTCTTATAAACCACTCCTTAAAAATGGGTGTAGTAAACATCAACTTTAGATATGTTAATTTAAATGAAAACAGAATGACATGATTGAAACGTATTACCTAAATATGGAAACAATGGTCTGTAAAGACTTATATTCTTGCACTTGAGTTGATTTTTTGTTAATCTGTGGAAATGCTGTGACAAATATTTCAAGGATGCACTATTATAATACTAATACTAATACTAATACTAATACTAATACTAATACTAATACTAATACTAATACTAATACTAATACTAATACTAATACTAATACTAATACTAATACTAATACTAATACTAATACTAATACTAATACTAATACTAATACTAATACTAATACTAATACTAATACTAATACTAATACTAATACTAATACTAATGCTAATACTAATACTAATACTAATACTAATACTAATACTAATTCTAATACTAATACTAATACTAATACTAATAGCAGATGTCTATGAAACTCGTAGGAACGTTATCCAATCAATTTCAGTTAACTGTAATTCAGCTTGTATTTTTTGGAGCTTACTTTTCCCAATTACCCAACAGATAACCTGGAATGCACTTAGTCTGAGCTCATTGCTTATAACTATGCTTTCTGACCACCTTGATTTTTTATTTGGCTCTCATACCCTGATAAATTCCACCTATAAATCAATTAAGTAACATCGAAACACTTCATTCTGGTTTCCTTTCAGTTGCTCCCTTTTTTTGCAAACAGTTGAATCAAGGTCTTTCCTGCCTTGCTGTCCGATAAAAAGTACGTCAAGAATGCCGATTACATACACTGATAATTCCTTTTAACAAACATTTAACACTTATCTAACTAAAAATATATTTCTTCTCACTCCTTGTTTAAGAAATGAGTTTGATTTATCACTATATTTAAATTCTGAATCTGAAGGTAGAAGAGATAAGGTACATTTTACTTTATGTCTATATTTTCAATCTAAAGTTATCACATTTTCTTTGCTATTGTTTTTAGCTTAAGAATCAAAACCTCTTAATGTTTTATGGTTGGTACTTAATACTGGATTAAAAAGTAAAGGTAACAGCCCAAAGAAGAAGGAATTTGTGGCTCCTATCTTTCTTTACAACTTAAAATTAAACACTTATTTTGTGCATCCTTGGACTCTTAAGTAGGAGCCTATTTTTTAAATCCTGATTGTCAAGTGAATAGCATCCTTAATAACAGCATAGGGATTCCTAAAAACTACAAGACGTAAAAGATTATTAATGTATATAAAATATACAAGGAATTTTTTAGGCTAGCTGGTAATGCTCCTTCAAACAAATCTCATGAATAAGAAATGATAATACGATCATTATTTACGATCATAAAGTATCTAGCTGATTTGAATTAAAATAATATGGAATGAAATGAAATGATTCTGCATTAAAATGAAAAAGACAAGCTAAATAGTATTTTACAGCAGTAGATCAAAGCTTTAGCTTTTATTTATAACATGACAAAGATACAGCTTTCCTTAACAATTTAGTTCAAAAGCATTTGATCGATAAAAAGGTGTTTTTAAGATAACAGTACGTGCTTTGGTTTAATTAAACTAAACAAATTAAATGCTACTTTGGTGTTTTGAGTTAAAAATTATTTGTTTTTCCCCTAATAATGTTGATGATTAATATTTATTTGGTGTTTTCCTTCTTCTACCTCCGGAAACAGTTTTAGCAACTCGAGTCTATTCTTAGTGCAATGGAAAGGGTTTGTATGTATTTAGATACAGTGATCTATGAGTGTATGTATGAATTTTTGTATAGATGTATGTTTGATAAAAGCCTTTATTACTGAAAAATTCCATTGATGTAGGTCGACCAATAAAAACTGCATTGATAAAAATAAGATTTTACAAGGCATATATAAATCTGAGCTCCGCGTTCTTCTCACAATGTTCATGACATTTTTGAAGCAATTTTTTTTCTGCGTATGGTTCAAAACAGTCAACATATAGACTATAATAACTCAGCTGTGATTCAGCTATATATTTGGTGTTCAACAATTCGACTTTTAATAGCATTGAAAGTTCAGTACTTCAAGACAAAAGTAAATTCTGGGTAACTTTACATTTTGTACACAAATCTCAGGAGATGCATGTGTACTTGGGATAAACAGCCATTTTCAAAGGAAATAAAAGAAAACAATAGTGGGATTTTACTTTACGGTTGGAATGTAATTGCCAGAACAGATGGTCACAGTCCAATCGAAAAACAAAATATTCTTCGCACTCAGTTACCAAGAAAACCAGACAACAATGGTGCTGCAAAACCACCTGCAGCTACACAGGAATTGATTTCTATAAATGTGTTTTTTTGCGTTTGTTTAGTCTGTAACATATGTCAATAATCTTGTTATTTTAGATCACCCTTTACATACTCGGTGAAACATTAGGGAAGTTACACATATTTTTTTATAAAAATATGTTTCAGATGATTGATAAGAACATCAAAAGTATAAATTTGATTTCCGAAATATTTTCTAATGCTCGTTTTTTTTTGTTTTTTTTTGGTTCTCGATACAGCAAAAACATACGCTCTCGTAGTTGCTTGTTTAGTTCCCTCTGTACTTAATTTGGCCAAGTTCCGTATCCAAACTGTATATTGCACTTTGGATACGGAAATAGGAATACGGAGCTAGGAATAAGGATCTAGGAATACGGAACTAGGAATACGGAACTAGGAATATGGGGATTAACGCATCCACAGCCTAACTTGCACTTTGCATACGGTAATTCCCATATTCCTACTTGTTCTAGGTTAGTTTCAAAACTACAAACAATTAAGAATATATAAAAGCTCACACAAAAATCCTTTAAGAATATCGAGGCCCATAAAAAACATGGGTATTTAAACAAATTTGGTTGTAGTAACAGACATTAACTAAAGACAGGAGAAAGTAATATAATAAAAGCCAAGAAATTAAATTAAATTCCTGCGCCATGAAATAAAACAAGCATTATAAGAAATACAATAAGGGATGCTAGAGTTCATGTTGAATTATCGTTTCTTTGTATTATTGACTGCGACATTGTGGGTTATTTCATATGTTATTGTAACGTGTTACCTTTTCCCTTTCAACGATTCCAACGACCGTTACATAAATACAATAAACAGAAAGCTAATGAGAAGAGTAGCATACCAAGGCTTAATAAATGTTTAGAAATAGCCAGAGCTCTTCCATGTATTTCACTAGACTTATCCGTAAAGCTATATATATGTTCAGTGATTACAGTCAAAACGTCACCAGTGGAGAAAGATCCTTTAAACCGCACCAAACATCAACAAAAAGACCAAGGTTCTGCAAGAATTTCTAGCAGTGAATTTTTGGTAAGAAGTTGAAGGACCTTACTAATGACAGAAAGAAATACTTACAGGTCGATAGTTCCTGGGACGTAATGGGACATATGCAGTAGGGAACAAAGGAAAAGAATTAGAAAGGTTCCTGAGTGGCTGAAAGCAAGCTTTTGATAGACAAATGTTGAAAAGTTTGGATAGCAAGGAAGATAGCTTAGAAGCACAATCCTTCAAAACAACTAACGCAATCAAATCTGGGCCATGAGCTTTAGATTGATCAAGCCCATGAATAATATTTTCAACTAATTTTTGGAGTTATGATGACAGAGCCCAATATCTGATCAGTTTGTGGTGGAACTGTAGCAAAGAAACGCCAGCGTCATGAGTGGAAAGTAATCTAGCAAATTGATGAGCCATTTTTGTAGAGGATAGAGAAAATCGAACATCACTAAAGAGTGAAGGAATAACCTACTTGACAGAATTTAAAACGCTATTAAAAATTTTTCAGAAATCTCATTTTCAAGTCTTTGAGTAAAAAGAAGATACTCAAACTTGCTCAGCAAAGTGAGATTTATCATCAGAAATCATTTTTTTAAGCGTTGCTAGCCTGTCTGAAGGGAATCCGAGATTCAGAAGTTCCATCACGTTAAAACTGACCAAATAAATAATTGCTATGACCAATGACTGAAGAACAATGAGCATTGAAGCATGGGGGAGAATGAGATTTGCCTTTGTAAGTACGACTAGGCACAAAGTACAAATGTTTCAACACCAACTTGCACTTACTCTATGAATTTAGTTGCAGCGTCAGAAGCTGAGTTGCTAAAGGTTGAATCCCATGGAATATCACCAAGAAATGGAAATAATCCGTAATAGATAGCCTGGTCAAATTTAGAAGCCCTACAAAAATAAAGCTTGCCAACAAGATTTGCAACCGTTTTCTTAACCTCAAGGAGGCGAAGGTGAAGCTCTCCAATGCTCAGGAAGAGTAGTTAAATAGAAATGCAAAAAACGTAATCCTGAGTCTGAATCAGGAAATCTGGTTGGAAAATCAACAAGCTGTACAAAATAATTGGCACAAGTAAAGTTGTAATAACTTCGTCAGATCCGTCAATATTGTTAGATAGCTCAATCAGCACAGGTGATGAGCATTAAAGTCACCAAAGACAAAGAGGTTAGCTGTGTGATGCTTATTCAAGGCATTATTAATGACGTCTGACACTGTTTCAACTGAACATAAATCAGAAGAGGGAGATACAAGACAAAATAGGTAAAATAGGTAAAGTGGCCCGTAGAAGAGACAATCTAAAGCATTTTCTTCTTCTTTTTCTTTCGGCTGCTCCCTGTTAGGGATCCCCACAGCGGATCCTCCATTTTGTGCGGTCAGCAGCTTTCTTCCCTTCTCACTCCCATTCCCCACATGTCCTCTTCTACTGCATTTAGTTCTTTTTCCTTCTGATCACATATCCATACCATCTCAGTCTTGCCTCCCTTTTCTTCTCGCTCAATCTCCTAACATATGCTGTACCTCTGATGTCTTCATTTCTGATTTAATCCAGGCATGTGACTCCAAGTGCCCACCTCTAACTCCACTTTCATGTTTCTTTGTTGTCGCTACTGACTCAAACCCATACAGTAAAGCTGGCCGCACTACCGTCTTAAATATTTTTCCCTTCACTTTTGGTGGTAGCTTTCTGTCACATACTACCCCTGTTACCTCCCTCCATCCACCCTAACCTGCTTGNACGCCAGCGTCATGAGTGGAAAGTAATCTAGCAAATTGATGAGCCATTTTTGTAGAGGATAGAGAAAATCGAACATCACTAAAGAGTGAAGGAATAACCTACTTGACAGAATTTAAAACGCTATTAAAAATTTTTCAGAAATCTCATTTTCAAGTCTTTGAGTAAAAAGAAGATACTCAAACTTGCTCAGCAAAGTGAGATTTATCATCAGAAATCATTTTTTTAAGCGTTGCTAGCCTGTCTGAAGGGAATCCGAGATTCAGAAGTTCCATCACGTTAAAACTGACCAAATAAATAATTGCTATGACCAATGACTGAAGAACAATGAGCATTGAAGCATGGGGGAGAATGAGATTTGCCTTTGTAAGTACGACTAGGCACAAAGTACAAATGTTTCAACACCAACTTGCACTTACTCTATGAATTTAGTTGCAGCGTCAGAAGCTGAGTTGCTAAAGGTTGAATCCCATGGAATATCACCAAGAAATGGAAATAATCCGTAATAGATAGCCTGGTCAAATTTAGAAGCCCTACAAAAATAAAGCTTGCCAACAAGATTTGCAACCGTTTTCTTAACCTCAAGGAGGCGAAGGTGAAGCTCTCCAATGCTCAGGAAGAGTAGTTAAATAGAAATGCAAAAAACGTAATCCTGAGTCTGAATCAGGAAATCTGGTTGGAAAATCAACAAGCTGTACAAAATAATTGGCACAAGTAAAGTTGTAATAACTTCGTCAGATCCGTCAATATTGTTAGATAGCTCAATCAGCACAGGTGATGAGCATTAAAGTCACCAAAGACAAAGAGGTTAGCTGTGTGATGCTTATTCAAGGCATTATTAATGACGTCTGACACTGTTTCAACTGAACATAAATCAGAAGAGGGAGATACAAGACAAAATAGGTAAAATAGGTAAAGTGGCCCGTAGAAGAGACAATCTAAAGCATTTTCTTCTTCTTTTTCTTTCGGCTGCTCCCTGTTAGGGATCCCCACAGCGGATCCTCCATTTTGTGCGGTCAGCAGCTTTCTTCCCTTCTCACTCCCATTCCCCACATGTCCTCTTCTACTGCATTCATGTAGCGTCTCCTTGGTCTTCCGCTCTTCTTCCTCTTTAGCAGATTCATCTCTAACATTCTGCTCCCGATTTAGTTCTTTTTCCTTCTGATCACATATCCATACCATCTCAGTCTTGCCTCCCTTTTCTTCTCGCTCAATCTCCTAACATATGCTGTACCTCTGATGTCTTCATTTCTGATTTAATCCAGGCATGTGACTCCAAGTGCCCACCTCTAACTCCACTTTCATGTTTCTTTGTTGTCGCTACTGACTCAAACCCATACAGTAAAGCTGGCCGCACTACCGTCTTAAATATTTTTCCCTTCACTTTTGGTGGTAGCTTTCTGTCACATACTACCCCTGTTACCTCCCTCCATCCACCCTAACCTGCTTGTACTCTCTTTTTAACTTCTATATTGAGACAATCTAAAGCATATGTAAGGCTAATCTTTATATTCAAGTTGTTTTACTCTAACAGGTGGAAGATCCTGTCAAGCATAGATAGCATGACTGTGCAGATGAGTTGTAGAGTCTAGTCGAAACAAAAGTAAATAGCAGTCAACATAAAGATCCCTATTACAAACACTGTCATAAAGGCTCACACAGTGGAAGAATATGAGGTGAGTCAGAATGAAGGAGAGCTTTTACTAAAAGCTAGGGAGAGAGTATTTTTTGAAGATAACAGGTTATTCTTAGTCTGTGTAGAGCCAATACTACCACATTTGGAGTCAACACTCGTGAATATGGAGTCACTCGCGGATATAGAGTCTGTCTTTGAAGTCTTCTGCATAAGCCTGTTTTGTCTAGGCTACGACTCAAGAAAATCCTTTGACAATCACTGATTTAGAGTAATCACCTTGCTTAAACTCAGGTGGTGAAATCTGGATTTTAAATAAACCGCTTTTTGGATTAAGTAAAGTGACAGAAATTGGCACTTTGCCGTATACAATTATCTTAATAAGCTAGACTTTTCCCAATCAAGTGCCGATTCCTGAGTATTTACTTAAAAAAATGAAAATGAAACATTTCTATGGTATGGCTTTGAGAGCTCTTTAAATGATTTAAAACGCGTTACTTATTGTGATACCAACTGGACTTCATCATTTTCCGACCGTCATAGCATTGCATGTGACTGTATTTTGACTTCACAAAACCGGTTCACCAATTAGTTGGAAACTCCAGAAGTAGAAGTCTTTCGCCCTGTCAACCTGCAAAACCTAGTACGCAATGCTATCGTCACCTGTCAAGAAGTTTGGTACCTGCCCTCCTTGTACAGAAGCTAAAGACACACAACCCAATTCCTATTGTGATGAATGACAACCAAAGTGCTATTGCGTTAGTCAAATTTCCATTGAAAGTACGATATCTAAAAATATCACCTTTTGCAAATGCTATACATAATTAAAAAAATAGACATCAAAAGGTCTAAACATATAGACATCCCAACTTAACAAATAAATTGAGTTAGCTGATGTACCATCAAATGACAATATGGCGAATACATTTACGAAATAATCAAAGAAATATTTCTTACATTATTATTATTATTATTATTATTATTATNGTTTGGTACCTGCCCTCCTTGTACAGAAGCTAAAGACACACAACCCAATTCCTATTGTGATGAATGACAACCAAAGTGCTATTGCGTTAGTCAAATTTCCATTGAAAGTACGATATCTAAAAATATCACCTTTTGCAAATGCTATACATAATTAAAAAAATAGACATCAAAAGGTCTAAACATATAGACATCCCAACTTAACAAATAAATTGAGTTAGCTGATGTACCATCAAATGACAATATGGCGAATACATTTACGAAATAATCAAAGAAATATTTCTTACATTATTATTATTATTATTATTATTATTATTATTATTATACATTATTGATTTGAATACAAACTTAACTTCAAATTGGGATGTTGTAATTAACGCAAAACACATATGTAATGATTTAATTTAGTTAGTATTCCTTTCTTTTTTTGACTGCGCCATTCTGGATTATTTTATGGCTCTTTTTATTTGATTCCTTTCCCACGTTTTATCGAACTTGTTGAGATATCGATTAAATATGGCTACCATGATTACCGCATGTTAAATTTGCAAATGATATTTCAATTACTGTAGTTTTCCATCATGAGTTTAGCAAGAAAAAATTAAATATCTTGTTTGCCTAATTTGTGTTTTTTTCAAATCTCGCAAAGCAAGATGAAAATTTGTAGTCGCTATTCACGACTTCTTGTGTGCTTTGCTAAGCTGCATTTAAAGGAACAGATATAGAAGTTGTATTTCATGAGTCTACTCTAAGGTCTTCATTGAAAGAGGAGAGGGCATTTCTACATTTGTTACCGTATATTAACTATTAATATTCTTTAATCACGTCCACTTCAAACAGAATGGAGAATTTCTAAATAGAAAAATAAAAAATTTTTTTTCATGCAAAGGACTACATGTCACTTTGCTTCCCTTTTCTATTACTATTCGTTAAGAAACGTAATGAATGTGCATTGGAGTACTTTAATGCAAATACACTTAACCTGAAAATCGTAATTTTTAGTTTGTGAATACTAAAGGCTTAATTTTGATGGATGATTTCCCATAGTTTCTGCCAAGACCAGAAGGTTTTAAGTTATCTTGTTTGAGTCTGTTACCACTTAGAGTGAACATATGCAATAAAATTTCTTGAACGTGACGTAGCTAAGAAAGCAAGTGTGAACAAGACCCCAGACTGCGAGATATAGGATGCTGTGAATGGACTTGTACTGTATTTTTTTCACCAAGGGAGACTATTATCCTCTTTACGTTCTTTAGAGACTGTTGAGTAGTGAATGGTTATTTTTGCGCAAAAGACGCCAAAAATCAATAACTCACTTGACAAGCAATTACCAACCTTTGTGATTGCTATGGCTTCTTAATTTCTCTCCATCAAAATTATATTAAAAAATGCTGATTGGAAGGTTGCTTATAGCTACCAAGCTTAACAGCATGAATACATGGAAATTTATAAATTTAGACTTCTTTACAAGTTGCGTAAGAGTGAAAATGAAATGCCAAATCCTGTGCTTTTGAAAAAACGCAGCTAATATTCACATTCTATTTCATTGAAATATTTATCACAGTAATATCAGGCAAAATATAAATTTTCTCTGATTTCAAAGTTGTAGAGATGATTATTGCATACGAAACTAACTTGGAAAGTACAGAAATGCAAAAAGATCGGGCAGAGAATAGCTTTAGTGTTTCCATATTTAGGTAAAGCCCCAAGAATATATTGCTTTCACTAAGAAAGGGGAGGGATTGAAAAGCTCTTGATCTTGTAATTCGTCCCAAATGATATAATTTTAATTGTTATTACTAGTTGAAAAACCCTTGAAAGGGGGCATTTTCTTTGACTAAATTCATATATTAAAAAATATCAGAAGCTTCATTGAATCCATAAAACGTGAAACATGGAGATAAAAAACCATTTCAGCTGTTTCACACCAGCCAGGTAAAAAGAGCAAAATGGACAAGGAATTAAGAAAAAACATTAATAAAAATATGATAAAAAGGCTGTTAAAGTTGTTTTTTCTTTGGAAGACTCTGGATTCTTTTCTCTCTCTTCCCCTCCCCACCTCTCGCTCCCTCTCTCTAGGTACCGAGCTCATCATGACCTTAGGTGTTCATGGCCCTCCACTTTCTGCGATCTCTTGTAGCATGTAACATGGAATTTGTTTTCATTGCATAATCTTCTGACATTCATGACAGCATCATTTGCCTCTGTCGTCCTCTCGCTTTCTTCGGTTAAATCATTGTTGTCATTATAATTTGTTCTAACTCCTCTTTCCACATAACTTGATTTTTCTCTGGCGACATTAAAAGAGTTGGCTCTAAGAAGGGTTGCAATTTACTTGTCATTATACCTTATTGTCAGCACGTGTATATACTTGTTATTTATTGCTGAAAATGTTTTTAAAAGAATTGAAGACCCTGGTAATCAAGCTCAAGAAAGCACAGTTTCTGGGATAGAAATTTCCAAAAATTTTAAAATTATTTAGATGCAATTCCCAATGACAACAAAACAAATCAGTTGAAATTTGTTCCTTTTCCTCAGACATACCTATTCACCTTCTGGTAGTTCAAAAAGTTAATATACACTTGCAATTTATGGAAGGTTGGTTGAAATACTATATAAATAGTGAACATATTTTCTTTTTGAAACGTATAATTTTGGAAATATACAAGTAAATAAAATTTCCTACCTGCTCTACTCTAAGATCATATGCAGATCCATGTAGTCCTTTGCCACGAAAAGCTTTAACCCTAAAGAAAAAAATGACATTATAAAAAATCTCTAAGAGAATGCCAGTCTACTCACGGTACTTCTGTTTAAACACTTAGCAATGCAATAATACAGCTGATACAAAGAATTGGTTTTTGTCATTAGAAATAAGGATATTTACAAACCATATTATAGGCATAATTTACTGGTAGAAGCACAATGCATAATTTGATAGTCTCCTTAACCCACCAATATCGAAAGAGCTTTTGCTATCATAGTCTCACTCATATATATTGTTTTTAAAGAGCATAAACTATTATATATAATAATAATCTATGTGTGGGCTATGTCATAATGTAATGCCAACATCAAAAGTCAAAAAGGTGACAGCTAATTTATTGGGAATTTGCACAATGTCTTTGCTTTCATCAAATAAAATAGAAATGATGCATTTTAGTTATATCGGAGGATGTTGGGCAAGGTACATTATCTGCGTATCCCTCTCGAGTAGCATTTTTTTCTTATAAGTCCTTATGCAGGTGTTCCATGTACATCCTTCCTGTTCATCACAACTTTGATTAGTTGTAAAAAAAAAATTTGCTGAGGTGTCTTGAGACTAAAGAAATCCTTATTCTTTCCGACTTACCTTCTCTCACTGGTTAATCACTAGTTTTATTGTTTTTCAGCCCGTTACTTGAAGTCACAAAAAAGAGTAATTATAAAAATATTGCGCGAAAGACATATGCTAAAATGGGGAATTGCATTAGGGTTTACATAATATTTCAGGTTTAGATGTGCGCGCGATTTGGGAGCTAGCTCTAGGATTGAAATCAACCTCCATAAAGCATATATACTTATGGATTAAGAAATTTACTTAACTTTTAAAAGAATTATCTAATATCAAAGTCAATTACTTTAATTTTTTCCTTAACTGTGTGGATAAAGTCGCCAATTTTTATTTTTTACTTTAGCTGAGGTGTCCATAAAATAATCTAAGAGACTTACAGTTCTGTTAGAACTGGCTTATTATGCTAGAGCTGTCTTACCCTGTTACTGTACAAGGTGCTAAAATATGCCTTGAATGGGCGTAGTTAACAATTATACAACACCTTAAACAGACTGTCAAGTTCACAGAAGAAACAGGGTGAGAATTGGATACAATGCCTGTCTGCCTGAAACTATCCGTAACATTAATAGTTGATACATCTATTTCATTAGCACTCCAGTCCTTGTCCCTGTCTTGGAGTTCATAGTTTTAATCACACCAAAAGTGCTAAAGGCTTACGTATGTAATGTCGTGAATGTTTTCGTGACAGAATTTAATAATAATTAGTTTTTACTAGATCATTTTAAAAAAGAATGGGCATTAAATACTGGGGTATAGCTATATGACTCGAGAGCTACTATTAATGGTTAAAAACTGAAATGCTGATTTTGAAAGTTTAATTGTATTTTCTTAGTTTAAGACCAAAGCCTTAATATAAGATGGAAAATCCGTTTATCATAATTACTATTGATATTTGTAAAAGCCGTCATGAAATACATTAGTAT
Source organism: Morbakka virulenta (assembly GCA_003991215.1). Lineage (NCBI taxonomy): Eukaryota > Metazoa > Cnidaria > Cubozoa > Carybdeida > Carukiidae > Morbakka > Morbakka virulenta. The sequence continues at coordinate 229,698 of RDPX01000005.1, read as the reverse complement.
TTGTAAAGAATGAGAACTACGATGTCACAAAAAAAATCAAATAATAGGTAAAGAGCTCGTATTTTTACCACTTATTCATATGTGGAGTAATACATACTTTTATGCAAGTTTCAGCTTCTAAACCTTGATGAACTGTAATATTTTTAGAAAGGGGTAGCTTCAGAATTTTCTGACTGTTAAGTTAAAATTCCGGAGGAAGAAGATTCATAACATGCCATGAGCATGCTTCCCGTTGATCTTTCCTCCAATAACAAGATCTTCAGTTTCTCCTTTTTATATACTGTATCAGACGAGGGTACGTCTTACATTTTCAATGTTCTTTTTAGCATATTTAGATTGTCCATTTTTTCCTGGACCGATTTTTGAGCAGTGTACGAGATACTTAGGCAGTGTCTAATGTCTATAGAACTATATTTTAGAGGCTTTTAAGCTCTTTATTATGCCTGGATTTGGAGTCCATGTTAAATACACGTAATTGAAGATCAAGCACACAAAAGTTTTTGAGAATGTTAATTTTAATAGGATACTAATTTTACGCTTAATGAAAAATTTTATCTTCAGTATGAGCTGTTGGGGCATAGAATACAATAAGATTAATATCATTGGACTAGGTGTTAGCAAGCCTCTATCCGATAATAATAATAATGGCAGAAAGCTGTTTGAGAGTTGTTTTTTTTAATTCCAGTCCTATTCTTTGTTGATGTTTTGCGCCTCCACAGTATATTGTACATGTATTTTTCTTGTAGAAGGAAAATGCCTTCTATTGGGTCTCAAAAACTCATACACGGATTATTTTCATTTTGTCCATTTCTTGGTGAACAATATCAATTTTGCCGTCGAGAGCAAGGCTCTACTTTTCCAGAAAGTTATCGTCTTTCTCTTTTTATTTAGCTCATTTGCTATTGTGTAGGTATTGTCTATATTGGTGGTGGGTGGTCATAGTAATTTGATGACGATCAAGGTGAACTCGTGAATGAAGTCTGCTCCCATCCAAAACTGCACTCTCGCGTTGGCAAATCGCATTTACTATATTTACTCTTCTTTCATTTACTGTGCTACCGCAGTTTACTGTGCCCATTGGTGATTGTAGTCGGTAAAGGGACCATCTTTCCATGTTTCTTTTCAGTTCCCTCTTGCAAGAAGTAAGGATTAATGGTAGGGGCTTTTCTTGTACCCCCTCTGATACATGTCGCTCTATTCAAAATAAATAATGATTTGGTAACAATTGCAGTAATATATATATGCTTAAGATTCAATGATGGCTACGATTCCTGCGGACCCTTTATTTTCACTTGAGAATTTTGTGCTCAATAGTTTCTACCCATTATTTGTTTATTGAGAGCTGATTCAAATTTATGAAATATTTCTGTTCAAAATAACTTTTGGTTTCTATATATTGTAGATGACATAGTCAAGTCAAATTTGGCGTAAATCATGTAATGGATTTATTCCATTACATGATTACACGAAAGGTAGTTTTCACTGTTCACTCAGCTCTTGCAGTAGAAAGTACAAGCCAATTGAAACAAAATTAACACAAGAAGGAGTGACTGCGGCTACATTTGGAAAATAAGAGTCAGCAAAAAACAATCAGTGTTATTCTAAAACTAAAGATGAGAATTAAAAATTCAATAAAAGCTGCTGTTTAGTAAATTTCTGTGTGACATCAAGAAAACACCTGATGCTTTCAATTCCCTATTACTGAAGAACCTAGCTGAAATATTTCCTACTGACTATTTTAATTAATCAAAATAGCAAAAAGCTGATTTAATGCATAATATTCTTTCTTTCTCTAGTTAAATCCGATAATTATCAGCACATGGGTCACTTGTACTTTAAGAGCATACTAAGTATCAGCAGGCTTATAGGGTTGATTAAAGAACTCTCTCTATGACAGTTTCCGTAGTTAAACTACATTCTGTAACAAAAAACAAAAATAGATGTGTATCTTGTGCACTCCTTACTAGTAAGAGGTGCTCAAGACGCACAAATACTTCTCCACCTAGTTTTGTCTTTAACTAGGTTTGGCACGTCTTCAAGGTTTATGTTAAGTTCTTTCAAGTTTTTCTCCACTAACTTGAACCACGTCAATTTGATTAAAGATGGGCACTTTTAAAAATAGAATTCGAAATAGTAAAGAAATTCTTCTGATGGTTTAATACTATTTTAATTACGCCCTAATTTACCCTACTAATTGTATAAAGAAGCTTGTGAACGTAACAAGGAGTAGTTTTTTCCTACTTTAAAAAAATATATTTTAGCCGCTTTAAGGCCCCTGGATTTTTTGATCCAATGATATGTTGTCAAAAGTCATGTTGTCCCCTTCTATGCATGTCAGTTGTTGTTTGTTAAATGGTCTCATGATTAAAGAGAGGACAGCCTCAGCTGTGAGTTTGTTTTGAAGTCAATTTTGATGAGGAGAAAGAAGTGAACCAGATGAAACTATTATGGGTTCTTGGAATGTTCTCTTTTAACCGCCCAGAAATCTGAGAAGATTAAAATGTCAAGATAAACTTGACAGGACTAAATAGTCTCCACAAACTGCCACTATGCTTGTGGTAGATGTGATTGATTCATTATCATCAAGAGATTGGTGTGCAAGTGTGTGGAAGTGGACGTGTGTGAAAATCTGCTTTTTGTTTTTAAGAATTTTCTGCAATAAAAGAACTGACAAAATGCAAGACGATTGCAAATGGTCTTTTTTATGAACGATACCAACAAGAAGTTACTCTTTATTAGAAAGGAAAATTACTGCTTTTATCATTTGCAAATTCTGTCTATTTCATTGTGACAATTGATACTTGAGCTTGACGTTTTGGACAGCTTTAAAAGTAAAACTGAAAACGAGAGGCATCAGTGTGGCGTTTCATCCATGTCACTAGTGTGACAAAAGTGTAGAGCCTGTATAATTTAAAATTCAAAAGCTTTCTTGACCAAACATATCTGATCCACATCTGCTACTTTGTGAAACATAGTACAGTTGTAATTTAGAAAAGGATATAGCTAGCCATTTGATGGGTTGAAAGATTTCTGACTATGTGGATAAAGACCAAGAAAATGCTCTTGATAGAGTACAGTGTGAGGTTTTCAAGAACGTTTTCTTGGTATGGATATTTTTGCTAAATGAATTGATTAAAAGGACATGTATTTACATTTTGATGCTGGGCTATGAATTGGGACAGCTTTTAAAGGTAAATCTCCGTCATATTTACATTATTCTTTTTACAAGAGCAAATCAGATCACAAGTTTAGTATATAGTTCCTTTACTCTTCCGTTAAGTTTTGAAAAGCACGTGAAACTATATACAGCGAATTGAACTGAATATAAATTAGTTCTTATTGATTTCATAAACATCTGCTTTCACAACTGAGCTATCAGCTCTATGTTGAAAAGTAGACCATTTTAATAAATCTAATCTTCCACTTGATTACTCCATTTGCTCAACAAAACTCTATTAATTTACGTCATTTCCAATTTATGCTCACACTGATTAGCCTCCCACATAGTAATTTCTTCCTTTTAAATAATTACATGGGAAATTAGTGTGCAAAAATAACTTGATTGGACCTTTAACACTGATAATCACGTTGATAGAGCAGATGGTCATCAAAGCCATAGTCTCTGCTTCAGTTAGATTACAGTGCGTACTCTATTTGTTCTTGCTTTACTTTATCATTCCAAACTCTCTCTAATATTTTCATATTACTATCATATTATTATCATATTATTATCATGTTGTTATCATATGATTATCATGTTATTATCATATTATTATCATTTAAAAATCATATTATTATTAAATTATCATTATTATTTTATTATAATTATTATATATGTATATCAGGCAGAAAAATGGCTATAAACAACCTTCTCGTGGTCAGTACTCTGCAGGACTGCCGGTAAACTGATGCCAATACCGGAATAGCAAAGTCAAACTAGAAATTCTGATAACATGTCAAACCTTCACGAGCCATCTCGTCCCGTTATCCTTCAACTTGATGTAGAAGACCTCATCCGACCAAAATGCAAAATCATGTAGAAAATCCCCATAACCAATTCCATTTCTGTCATACTTCATCAAGAAACCCACCCTACTAGTAATGTTAAGGTTAAAACCTAAGTTTACTCCCTCATCGGGCCCATCAACCACAGAAAATATCTTGTTTGTAATGATCTATTATTTGTTGTAAGAGTCTAGTATAAAGGAGAGGGAGACTAAAAAGCTAACAATTTCAATCAGTGGAGACACTACAATCACCAACATCTATAAACTACCTAACGCACATTTTGATCATCCACCTCAATATAATCATCCAATAATACACTGGAGATTTTACTGCAACCATACGTCCTGAGGTTATTCTAGAAACAATCAAGCTGAAGAGGCTCTTCACAAATGGGGAATTACTGTTGATCTTAAGCTACTTTATGATCCTAATAAGCCAAAAATGATTTATTTGGCAGTCTGGAACACCTTTACTAATCCAAACCTATCATTTTATTTGTATGGTATCAACAGCTCCTTGCGTCATCCACAACACAAAGTTGCTGGTAACTTTCCAAAATCTCATCATTGCCAAACCAGCATCTATCACTCTGCTTGGATAGAATATACTCCAACTACACAGTTACCTTGCTGAAACTTCAACAAAGCTGATTGGGTATGTTTTCAAGCAGACAACAGATACGTGTCACGACCTTCCTTCATCCGATCTAACATATATTATACTGTATTTCAAAAGCAACTGTTTAAAATCGCCAGAGATACAATACCGAGCGTCTTCAGAAAAAGTTTTATTTGCAAATGGGATGCTACATGTGATGAGCTAGCTACCCAATACGAAGCAACACAGTCTCTAGAAAAAAAACTTGCCACTTTAAACAATCTCATTAACAATCTAAATGTGAAACACTGGGCTATAACAGTTTGAAGATTTGATATGAAACGGTCAAGTATGAGAGCTTGGTTAAACATCAACAAACTGACAGGACGGAAGACCTTTTCACCTAATCCAAGCTCATTTAATCCTAATGCAGTCGGATCATGTCTTTTAAATAACGGAATATTCAAAATTCTAGATTGGCAATGTGCTAGAGTAGTCAACCACCCACTAAGAGAAGAATTGATTCTATTGATTAGAACTTGTGTAATGACTTTACCACTGATAAGATTCACATTCCGATTAAGACAGTTAAATCTGGAAAAGTTTCTGGAGTGGGTAATCTGCATCTTGAATTCTTTTAACATTCCATGAAGATTGCATCGAATGATTACGATTACTGTTTGATGAATGTCTGCACACGAAAAGATCGCCCAGGTTTTCGAAACTAGAAAACGATGTTGTGGAACTCACACCAGACAAAGCGTCCAAATCTGAAAGAGCTACAGACCTATAAGTCTTCTTTGCATACCTTTTAAGATTTATGAGCGCTTGATCTGCAATTGCATCCAAAAAGGATTTCAACCAGGCCGTCCCTTTATGGATTAAGTGGCTCTGCTGACAGAAGATAGTGACTGTTCGCTTGATAAGAAACTGATAGCAGGCATTGCATTGGTTGACTTATCAGCAGCCTATAACACAATTTGGTATCGTGGTCGGACCTGAATCTTCCTAAAAACAATTCCGAGTATAGAAATAGTTCGTCAATATTGTCAATGTTATTACAAAAGACGTTTCCATGTACATATTAGAGATAGAAAGTCTCGTTGCATAACCCTGCATAATGGTGTACCTCGGGGCTACGTCATCGGTCCTGCTCTCCTCAGCTTATACGCTTAAGACATTCCTCCATCAATCAGTAATAAATACATCTACGCTGATGATGTCGCACTCATGATTTTCTATAAGGGGTCCGCAGGAATTGAAAGTGATCTGTTAAGAGATCTTGATATGCTCCGAACTTACGTACGCAACTGGAGACTCAAGCTTAACACCACTAAAACTGTGTGAAGTCCTTTTCACCTTGCAAACAGAAAAGCTGACTATAATTAAATGTTGTAACATCTGGTGAGATAATACTTTTGAAAGTACCCTGACGTATCTTGGCATTACATCTGATCGCACTCTGTCCTACAAACAGCACTTGTTAAATGTTGCCCCCAAAGCAACTAAGCATGTATCTTCATGTAACTTCAGACGTTTTGAGATTGAAAACGTCGGGTTTAGTACTATGTTTTGCAGAAATAAGTAAATAAGTATGACCCAGAGAAGGCAAAACTGGAATTATCAACTTTGTTAACGCATCTCACAATTTTCAGAAACGCCGTTTGGACATATCATAAGCGACATCATTGGGTACTACTTAAATGTATACGTTCTGGATATGGTCGATACGACAGCTTCATATGTCGCATAGGTCTGAGTAAAACTCCGAATTGTGTCTACGGTGAAAATCAAACTCCTCAGCATTTATTGAATTGACGAACGAGTGTCGCTTTATGACAACTTATTAGATATCTAGTTTTCTCTCAGTACAATTTCTTTCTTATTTATCCCACTACCCAGTCCGTTTTTTCACTCACGCATCCTTATTTTGTTATTTATTTTTTAAAACGTCTAAAGAACTTGAAAGATGATTTATTAACTTTTTTTCTCATTTGCCTTTCTATCTTTTTCGTTACCAATTTACAGACACCTTCATCTGAAGGGGAGAATTTTTCTTTTGTTGCTGGAATATTTTCCTTGCTACTGCTCTTAATGAAGTTCAGCAAAATTTTATTTTACCAACTCCACTATATTTCATCTATCAATTTTATGCTACAAAAGTTTTTATTCACAAGTATATGAAGAGACTGTTTTGGCGTTCAGCAACAATTGTTTATTTTCGCCGACAAGCTTTTCCTTTCGCTTTTCAAAATTAAGTGGCGATGACTTTCAACAAAAGTAACATTTATTGTCCTTTGGCGCAAGAAAGGGTATGAAAATTGGAGAAATTTACTTATGTATTTAATCATTATGACCAGCTTGTGAAATATTTCTTTTAAAAGTAGGTTACCGTACAATTTTACAATTTTTTTGTTACTTTCAAATCATTTGTAGCTGTTATCATTTGCCAAGATTCTTGATTAATATAAAAGTTGATCTTTCTGTATATTTGCAATTGATTTGTCTGCAGGTGACGTTTTCAAATTCCACGTACCTCAATGTAAAGCCTTTGCCTTATAGCAATTATGAATAACCCATTCACTTTTTCAAATAGCAAAACTTTTTACATTTGAAATAAAATCTTCTTATGATAATAGCTTAATTTTGCATTAGAACCACATCCTTATTGTTTGAAGCCGTTCTTTTATCTGAAGTGAAATTTTCCTCCTATATAATCTGCAAAGCCCGCATTCTACTGTCATAGCCATCTGCGTATCTTCAAGTATTCCTCTCTTATGGAAACAAAACACTGGAAACATGAACAGAAATTTCAATAGTACGTGGATAATCACGATTCTACCAGCCTTTGTTTTCAACAGAGTTTAATTTTCTGTTGGTCTGAAAACTGCAGCAGCTGAAATGCCCGACTTTCTGTATAGTTTCTTTGGGTTTATATGCACAACAATAGTTAAGTGAGTTAAATGAATTATTTGCCACTAGCGGTGATGATTCTATTGTTTATCATACATTGCTACCTCTGAACTGCTCTATAATTATGATCTTTGTAAGAAAGTGAGAGGATTGTTTGTTTTATGAAGAAAACATTTGTCCAATGTATGAATAACAACTAAGTGTGACGTAACTTTGTAATATTAAGTTGGATACACACACTTGAGTGTGTTGTAAATTTATAAATAACAATAGTGCTCTTTTCCTTGGTATTATTGCTTACCCTTAAAATAGAGGCATCTGAGCCTGCTTCTATTTTTACAGGAACGGGTATCCTGAGCCCATTCATACCAGTACTTTCTGTCTTTTACAGATACCAATAGCCCTTCTACGAAAACTCGAATGTCAGCCATTTACTGGCAGATACACGTAGATGTCGGTAATTTCAGTAGTTTGTTCTCTTAAACCATAAATGTAATTTACAGTTTCCTTGCAATAACCACTCAATAAAGATCCAAACGAGAGAAAGTTTAATTTTTCCTAATAGTAGGAAAGAAGAAAGTTAATACTCTGATTACTTTAACTGACAAAAAATGTTTGAACATACATAACCTTATTATTAATTTTTATGTTCACTGCTTAAATGATTCTGTAGAAGCAGGAACCATATATCTTGTACTAAAACGGATATTTGTATAGACAAAATTTCTTAATACCCCTTAAAAAATCTATGTGACTACTGAAAGTGACCTTGATATCATAAAGTGTGTCTTGTTTTCTATGACCCGCACCATACGTTGTATAAAAAAATTGACGCAATGAAATGAAAATTCGTTTCACAAAAAAACTATTTCCATCAATAAAGAAAATTAAATAATTAAGATTTTGGAAATAATTTAAGAAATAATTTAAGAAATAATTTAAAAAATAATTTAAAAAATAATTTAAGAAATAATTTAAGAAATAATTTAAGAAATAATTTAAGAAATAATTTAAAAAATAATTTAAAAAATAATTTAAAAAATAATTTAAAAAATAATTAAAAAAATAATTTAAGAAATAATTTAAGAAATAATTTAAGAAATAATTTAAGAAATAATTTAAGAAATAATTT
>RDPX01000005.1:190779-220418 GCA_003991215.1 Morbakka virulenta | reverse complement strand
AATAATTTAAGAAATAATTTAGGAAATAATTTAAGAAATAATTTAAGAAATAATTTAAAAATAATTTAAGAATTAATTTAAGAAATAATTTAAGAAATAATTTAAGAAATAATTTAAGAAATAATTTAAGAAATAATTTAAGAAATAATTTAAGAAATAATTTAAGAAATAATTTAAGAAATAATTTAAGAAATAATTTACAGCAGTAAGAAAAACAAGAACAAATTACTATTATTAATCAAAACCGCCTTTAAATAACGAAAAAGATACTAAATTGGAAGATTACCAGTCTCTACTGACAGTAAGGTTACTTGTTAATGAATTTAGAAACATACATATGTCGTTACAGAAACAACTGGAAAATCGTGAAGTTAAAAACCTGTATGCAGAACATAGGTAGAAGTGTATGTATGTAGATATGTAAGACCAGGGACCTTGAAAGAAAGAGGTAAAGAATAGGTATGAACCAATTATCTGCTTGTCTCAGTTTTAAACATGTTAAATGGGAAAATTTCATTGCCTTTTTTGAAATAAGTGTCACTTCTACATGAATAAAAAGGGTGTATAAACATTACGTGGCCTGGCTACCGATTTTTGTTTCACCAAAAGGTAATTAAAAAAAGTTTAAAAGAGACAAAAATTACCGATAACATTCCTTGATAAAAGAGTACTCAACGGTAGTAAGAATTGGTCTAAATTAACTTAATGATAAGAGTGGTTTAAACAAGAGGCTATAACGTCATGTCACTTATTGCTATTTGATACAACAGAACCTTTGAAAAAAGTGAGTTCCCAGAGCAAGATATTTGAAAAAAAACTCGCTGTCTCCTCTTCTTTATGCAAGATGTTCGATTTTATTGCGTCATAAATTAAAACTATTCACACATGGGTACCGACGTACAAGAATGGTCAAAATGTAAACCACTTGCGGTTTTCGGTTTACATATAATTTTGTGTCAAGAGTAAAAAGATTAAAGTTGTCTTAATTCAGTTAGTTTAGAAATAAGTAGTAAGTTGTGTTGTTTATTAATGATATAGGAATAAATCTTGGCGTTGACAAATGTACAACAATGACAGTAAAAAAAGGAAGGAATAGCAAATCATTTCAGAATAAAAGTAAATAAAAATGGCCAAAATTTCAAAAGGGACGAGAAAAGGAGAAAACTACATTACTTAATACTAATACTAATACTAATACTAATACTAATACTAATACTAATACTAATACTAATACTAATACTAATACTAATACTAATACTAATACTAATACTAATACTAATACTAATACTAATACTAATACTAATACTAATACTAATACTAATACTAATACTAATACTAATACTAATACTAATACTAATGCAAAATATATAAGGATTGTTCTAATAGTTATGGCAATATTTTAATAGAGCTACTACTTATAAGAAATATGCTGATAGTAATGACGATATCGATACGTGATGTCGACAATAAAGAAAGGCAAAACCCTATTGAATGTAAAGTGCAAAAGTTCCAATTTAACAATCTGGTCTGATTTTCTAATAGTTTAGTTAGGAACAAATCTATTGCCACTGGCGGTGCACTCTACACAGATGTTCATATGATCTCAGTAGCATGGTGCTGGATGTGCCTTTAGTGCTTTTAAAAGTAGGAACATATTTAAGAGTACTTTACGCGAGGAATGTTTAGCCTTTCTAAATCATTTAACTTGAAATGGGTATAGAGCACCGAAAAAAAAAAAAAAGTTGAATTTTATTGAGCATTGTGGTCTTTTCTTTCATTTTATTTCGACAAGAATTTTATTGCCATTACAATTTTTAATATGAAATAAGTTTAAAGTGGTAATGGGGGAAATATTACACTAGCCTAAAAAAACATTGTTAGCTCTTTAAAGCTCTGCTATATTATTATAGAAATTTCATACACAAGGAAACCCAACCACAGGAGCTTCAACCAGCAACATATAAATGCACAGATGTCGTGAATTTGGACTCCCCCTATCTAAGATCGAACTAATGTTTTGGTTTGGGTAGGTTAGTCTTTCAGTACGTCTCTATACCATTTAAAGACACAGAGGATACAAAGACAATACAGCCCTATACTATACAAAGACACAGAAACCCGAAGAAAGCAAGAAAAAACACACACTCATGTATTCTGTTATCTATTGGATCAGATAATTTTTATTTATTGAGTTAACAATTAAAATAAAAAACTAGGCCCCCTCCATACTTAATTTCTCTCAAAATTTGTTGATGAAATTTTCGGACAAATGATTCCAATCAGTTCTCCCTTCGCTTTCAAAGATGTTTATGACATATTAGCTTGGTACCAAAGTAATAACAGCAAATGGAATTATACCAATTGAAATTGCATATCCATGGAGGAAAAATAAAAGAGACCGAAAGTCATTCTAAAACAACATCAGCAAAAATAATTCTTGAGCAAAATTATTTGCTTAAGATTTATGTAGGATAAAAAACCCCTAGTTTTGTTGACACAAACACAAAGGATAGGCAAGTGTATCGCAATATATCTAATTACAAAAGGACAAAACTAGGTATTGAATTGAGGCAAGGACAGCAATAATACTTTCGGTGAATATACACAGCTGACCTAGTGGCTCAATACCGTTTATCTGTTTGGGCAGTTGTGTTTTTGAACCTCCAACAGACCCCACCATTTTGACAGGTCATGGTCATATTATATATAAGGGAAACGAACACCTAGGCTAGTGTTCAAGAAGGTATCTATCACTGATGCATATTAGAATTTCATCCTGGAAATATGACGTGGGTTCTGTCAAGATTGGAGTTGAGATGGTTTCTTTGTGTTCGGATACCACCTTGTCCCAGCACTTACATTGGATCAGATAATCCCAGATTACTTAAATTCAAGTTATTAAATTTCTTTTCCTTGTAAACGCAATGGCCTTATTTATTGCATGCAGACGAAATAACGAGGGCAAAGGACTTTTATTTATTGTACTGCTATTATGCGGTTTTCGCACGTTTCGAAATTTGCGGAGGAGGTATTGGTACACTGACAGAGGGCACAGGGCTTAAAGATGCCCCCGTTTTTGTCTTTGGTGAATAATTTGTAGCTTATGTAATGAGAAAGACTCCATTTCAGAAGGCATGCCGTGATTATTTTCTTGCAGACAAGAGTATTAACTATATGATATTTTTAGCAAAGGAAGACGGAATCTCTAATTTTCAACGATCATTGAAGAAACTGAATGCATGTATATAGAGACAAAGAAGGGTTAGATGTTATTAGAAACCAAGTTCACATCAGGATCCCTCATTCAGATGAATGAACAGCTGGAAAATAGGAAGATAGAACTGGATACTAGGACAAAGACAAGTTAGTTGTGACTGACTTGCTAAAACACGGTAAGAGTTGTTATGTTACTGATAAAGAGAGACTTTAAGTCTCTCTTTATGTCTCTCGTAACACTTAACAAAATTTGTAAATTTATGTTGTTATTCACCAAAAATAGGATTACAACTACCTAGAACAAATTTTCTCCTATGTACAAGAAACGGGTCAGTTTCACTTTTTAAAATTTTCCTTCTATGTCTAGTAACAACCAGTTGTGGGAAAGCCTTGCCCCACCTATTTTCATTGTGACGACATTGATCAGGTTTTTGAAGACCACTTTGGGGTTGACACAGAAGTGGAATTTCTTAAAATTAGAGAGCCCTGTAAACCATGCAAAGGCCTATAGAATTTAAATACGGATTTTTGACCACAAAACTGTTATACACTACATCTGAACAGTAAGGGTACAATAGAGGTAAGAATAAAAAGGAACTCTGTTGACACCTGGAGAATATCTGTTAAAATTGTTGTATGTTTCCCTTCTCTTCAGATTAATAGACGAGAAACATTATCACTAGTATTGTTGCTGAAGATGAAAGATCACTCACAATATGATCATTCCAGTTCTCGACTAGTAGAACGAATAAAGGCATAACTTTTTAACAAAACTCTTTTATCAAGATCGCTGTAAAATTGAATTATTTATCAAAAATTTCTTTTTGGACGTTTCATGGTCGCCTCCCAAACTGGGCAGCTCATATTCGGGAAGGTTATGTATTAAAAGCTCAGTTTATTTTCTCTTGGTGAAATAGTACAGTTATATGCTGACTTCTCTATTCCTTAATGGAATTAAAAAGCTGATACCAACAAAGAAAAGTTTTATTGAAGAAATCTCCTCTTGATGCCATTACTTTAACTGGAAAAGATACCCACCTCTTCTTATTACTCTTTCAATATGCGTAGAGAGACAGTTACCGATAAACTATGATGCAAAACAATGACTGATTTGTTGAGATGGTTAGAGATTCCCTAGCGGCAATGCCATAAAACCCTTTTAGCAAGGAGTTTTAAAGCCAGAACATCTGCCTCAGACTAAATCTGCTACAACTCTAGTAGAGGGTACTACCAGGTCATGGTCTGGGTGAGTAAAGTTGAAGGTATGGATATTATTAACTGGGAGCTGGTAGTGAAACCAAATCCAGACTGTCCCTTGAAAGTTATTTTTATATAACTACCCCAATGGTTGTAAGACACACCGTAACTCTTGGGCAACATCCTACATCATTAGCCTCCACTGAGTCCATAAAATCAAAAATTTTCTTATCTTACTAGATAAAGTACCAAACATTATTGTCTGAGAACCTTGGCAACTAAAAGAATGTGACAATCAAAAATTCAAATTTTATCAGTGTATTTGGAAGATGGTCAATAATTAATATCAATAAAAGACTTAATGAGGTAGTGAAATGGAATCTTTTACTGAAATACCTGGAATTCGTGTATTTTTGATGATTTTGTAGCTGTCGTATAAAGATTCGTAATATCTTTAGCAATAAACAATTAACTGACTGTAAATTCACCTATTAAGTAGGATTTTGTGAGCCCTGAGATCCAGAGCTAGACATCAAAACTACCTCTCCAGCGTGAATGGTACAAGTTGCTATGTATCTGGGAAACAATCAAGAAAAAAGATGCCTTTCCTGAAGTCAAATTTTATTAGATTCATCTGACATACAATGGTACCAGAGCCCATTGTAATACTTTTTTGTATCAATTTGGGGGAAGCCCACACTATGTATATATATATATATATCCGTGTAATAACTCTCCCAGCCAGTGTCATACTTGGTCTTTAATGTTGTTTTGCCTGAGCAATTCCTAAACCAATTTAGAAAGGTAAAAACTAACAATGACAGGTCATAAGTGGATGTCAGTTCGGATTTCATTAAAGGTTTTTTTTTGTTTGACCTTAAAATTGTTTAATATAATATAATATAATATAATATAATATAATATAATATAATATAATATAATATAATATAATATAATATAATATAATATAATATAATATAATATAATATAATATAATATAATATAATATAATATAATATAATATAATATAATATAATATAATATAATATAATATAATATAATATAATATAATATAATATAATATAATATAATATAATATAATATAATATAATATAATATAATATAATATAATATAATATAATATAATATAATATAATATAATATAATATAATATAATATAATATAATATAATATAATATAATATAATATAATATAATATAATATAATATAATATAATATAATATAATATAATATAATATAATATAATATAATATAATATAATATAATATAATATAATATAATAAAATATAATATAATATAAAATTTCACTGTCTGGTCAATTGACGTTTTTTCTTGGAAGTAGGAAGAACTGGATTAACAGTTGAATGGTATGGCTTACCTCCTTAATCGTTTTTTTGTGATCTAAAGAGCTGTGTCAGTTTAAGGCATTGGTTTAAATCTAATGAAAGAACTTTTATACATCATTCCATTAGTTTGAATTCATGATATTTAAAATTCAACATTTCGTGTTATTTCTGGTTTTAAAAGATTTCTTGATTTTTAAGATTCAACTAGAAAGGAAATGCTGTTTCAGAAATTTTCCATGTGAATAGTCCAATGATCGAAAGAAATCACTTGGTATTGCAACGTTTCTACATGATTTGTCTGACGAAATTTCTAAAAATATCGGAGCCTTGTTCAGTAATAAATCTAAAACTGCTTCTATCAAGACATGTAGAATACTCTCGCATTATATCACGCTGCTCCGGTTGAGAAATTTGTCATTAAATCAAAAAGGTTTGTATATATAAAATGAAACAACTGTGGAGTTTTAATTAGTGGATCTGAGCAACCAGTACTTTATTTATAGTTACTGTAGTTATCACATCCTAATTTACAGCTGCAGTTAATACGGTTGCCGTAACAAGGAATCTCAGAAACAGTTCAAAGTAAAGATTCTACTTAAGCTATTCCTATCTCACCTGCCCTTTGGAGATATTTTGTTATGCAATGGCTACTAAGTTATTTGAGAAAGATTTGAAAATTCTGTGACTGACTTTGGTTAAAAAGAATAAAAAGGGATCGGTGCATGATGAGATAGAAGGGAACAAAACTGACTTAATCAGGGTACTCAATAAAGAACATCTCTAGCTGTCAACTCATGCACGATGCTGATCTAAACAAAAACTTTAAGTAAGATTTGTGGAGCAGGATATGATTTTCAGCCAAACTTTGGGTCACTCCAGAAAAGTTCTATATTTTGGGCAATTTATAACTCGAATGTCGCTATGGTACAAAATTTTTTGCTTCAACGCATTGGCTGAAAACAATTTAGCAAAGACGTCAGCCTTTATCCTAGAGGACTTAAAAAACTGAATAAAAAGTGGAGTAATAATCGATTTGCCAGAATGCAAATCATTATTATTAATTTTCCAAAAACCTCGACTTCAAAGAGTTAGGGGAAAATAGAATGAAAAAAGCATTGTGAGATTTTGCATCAGAAGTCATCCTTTTAAAAGCATTGCTAGCCCTTTTAAAAAAAATCCAAGATCCTTCAGTTTTATTAGGTTGAAACTGAACATAAAAATAATTGTGATTGGCAAAGGTAGAGGAGCAATTAGCATAAAATGTTTGAGTAAGGTTTGACTTTGTAAGTATGAATGTGTGCAAATATTTCAATAGCAACCTTGGCGCATTCCCTGAATTTAGTTGCAACATCAAAAGTTGATTCAATAAAGACTTCATCCCAAAATTACTGAGAAATTGTCTAAATTCATCCCACTCAGTCTGACCAAATTTAGAAGCTTCACTTAAAAGGCTTCACGTAAAAAATCTTCTTCGGCAGTCTCTTTTTTAGCAGAAGACTGTTTAATACTGGTGGCCTGCACAGTATCAACGTTTTGCTTAATTTTTACTTTTTGATATAGCTAGCTAGACTGCTAGTTACTTTGTAACATATGCAACCAAGTTTTTTTAATAGTTTCTACTGAGTACATGAACAGAGACAAAGGACTTGGTGGAAAAATTAACTTGTTATTTTCATCAAAATTAATTGCTTGGTTTTGTGGATTAACCTTCCTGCTGAAAATAAAAAATTTCACATTGAGTTGTTTCAAATGCTAAGCTCTCTGGTGAATTTCTCGGAAAAGACCTAACATGAATCAGATTTAAAAAGAGCATTTTTTAACCCTCTCTCCCCCCTCCCTCCCCCTCTCTCCCCCTCTCTCTCTCTCTCTCTCTCTGTCTCTCATTCTCTCCCTCTTTCTCTCTCTCTCTCTCTCTCTCTCTCTCTCTCTCTCTCTCTCTCCTCTCTCTCCCTCTCTCTCTATGTGGTTCTGTGCTGAAAAGTACTATGTACTAAATACTTGTACAAAAATCTAGTTTATAACAATTTCAAGGGGTCAGGTAACAACAAATTTAAGAATAAATTAAGAAACTAGCGCAACTTAACAAGAATGGGTAATAATAACTGTCCATTGCCTGGTTTTAATTAAAGTTCATTATGATACATTATGATATTTTTTTCCTAATGACTCAGTAGCGCCATCAGCCTACCTATATATAGCTTCACAAGAATTTACCCTGAACTGATACTGACAAAATATGATATAAGAAACTTTAAAATATACTAACGTTCAAAATAAAATGCTTTCAGAATATCAAGGCTTACAATAATTTATTTTTATGGAGAAAAAAAATTCGTACTCTTGTTTACTTGTCAATGAGCTGGCATTGTTACTGAGTTTAGACCATTCTAATTCAGTTCTGACGTCTAAAATCGATGTTGTTTTAAAACGAACCAAGGCTTTCTGGCTCTTTTTCTCTCTCTCGTAGAATCAAACAAAGTTTGAGTAAAAATCTTAGAAGAAAGCCAATGCAAGTAAAACTCAGTTTTCAAAAAGCAGAGAAAGCTGAGCTTGTGAAACATTTATTGCACGTCTGTTTTCCAAAGCTGCGAGCTGTGATCTCGGAGCCTTATCTGGACTCAGTCTCCTTCGGTCTTAAATGATCTAAACAAAAATACTTATATTGAACTGTATTACTGATCAAGAAAGTCACAGGAACGTTTTTAAGGTGCTGTTACTTAGAAGTATTATCATGTTCAAAACATATTACAGCACTAGTAGACTTTTTTAAAGGAACAAAAATTGCGCCAACTTATACTCAGTGAGTTATACGTCAGATTAAACGCTATTTCGCGGTGACCTGTTAAAAGGTTAGTTTGTTCTACAATGATAAATAACCTAATGGCTGCTTTCTGAAAAATATTTGATTTCAAATCATGTACCATTGTCAATAATCATGCTAAATTTTTAAGTTCTTTTAAAAAAGGGTTTTTTTAAATGAAATTTTTTTTATGTCTGTGAAATAAATAGATTTGAGAGCCAACATTGGATCAATCTCAAAAAAATTAAGTTGATCAAGATTATCATATTCAACTGTTTAAAGATATTACTACGCCATATGTTCATATTTTGGTCTTAGAAGTACACTGGTTAATTCATTAAATAGAGCTTTATTGGTGTCTATAACAATTGATTTCACACAAATGAACAAAATGGATTTATTTTGTATCATCTGTTAACTAAATGGCAGGTGTGGTGGCAAATAATTTTTACTCCTCTTCATAGGAGAATATTTAGGCTATTTTGGTCAAATCTTCAAAAAATGTTTGTGACAAATTTGAAAACTTACACTGTACTGCTTTATTGATTAGGAGCTTTATGATTGATTATTCTTTTTACCAATGATATAGCAATTGAATTTCTTAATTAGTTTACATTTGTTGAAGATTTGATCTAGCAATCAGGAACAGTAACACGTATTCAACCTGTACATTAATTTTTAAAATATATTTTCAGCGAAATATTGAAGTAAAAATTTAGAATTTGGATGTTCATGGTAGAATATCCCCGGTCGACCCGACATGAAGTTGGATAAAGGCTAACTTAGGAAGAAGAGAAAGTCGAAAATATCTTAACAAAGTTTTATAATTCCTGCTTTTCTTCATACTACGGTTTTTTATACTATCTAAAAGAAAGCGTAAGTACCCTCATCGTTAAAATGATGTTATTACTCATTTAAAAATATTTAGAATCTTACATCCAGGTTTTGTTTATTTCATGAATTAAACTACCAAAAATAAACTGATCAATTATTTCAAATCGTGTGAAATTAGTGACAAAATGATAGCTATTGCATAAAGAAGTTTTATGTAATTGCCAAAGCTTAATTTAAGTTGAAGTGAGTTGCAGGTCAAGAGGAACTATGTGTTAATTATTTCATTGATCGTCATCTTCGTCTTTATTTATCCTGAAAAAAAAGAGTTTCCTCAGATATTAATAGCAACAAAAGTTATTAAATTTTTTATCTGTCATATATTAGTGAGTAGAACGCGATTTCTGCTGTCAGTCATGATATGGTGTAGTTGTTAGATGTTAGTTTTTACCCATTTCTGTATTAACAATGCAAATAATAAAAAAAAAACAACCTTTGATCTCCCAGGTCCTTGAGGCAATTATTCTATTTCTAATTATGGGGAATTCTCTTTTTCTAAAGTTTATAAAGCTGGCTTATAATATTATTTGAAATGAAGTGACAATTGCATCACGAAGACAGCAGGTAAGAAATTTGTTTTTAAATGTAGCGTGCCTGAAAGACTTTCTAAGGATTAAAAGAAAAACATATTAATGCTGACAATATTCATGTTCACGTAGTCAAATCCAAGAAATATCCAATATTTTTTTTCGGTTTTAACGTCATTTTCTCCCAGTAACTGGAGCTCAGACGGTGTCCTTCATAGGGACTTGGATTCAGGAGTGAGGAATTTCTTGGCTGGATGCCCCTCCTGACGCTAACCAATGGCATTTTCTTTTTATAAATTTCCGAAGTCGTCCTCTCGGAGAATAGATTCCGAAATTCTTGGTTACGGTGCAGTTGCACTAACCATTAAGCCACGGCTCCAACAGCAGTAAAATTTTAAAAATTTGACTTGTACATGTTTGATACCAAGAAAACTACTGCTTCTGTAACTTCCATCAATATAAAAATATTTTTATTGCAAAAAACAATTCCCTGACTTTTGTAAAAAGTCTATCCCAGTTCTTTAGTAGGTAGGATGAGTTTCTTTCGTACATGTTTCTCTAGTTGACTGACAGCAAAATCTACATTTTCTCCAAGTTCAGTCTCTTGAGGGAGTGAGTCCCAAGAGTTAGAAATAATCTGAGCCATAAAGAGGCTTTAGATATAGAAGAAAACAGTCATGGATGCGCTTCCGGATATAGAACTCTCTTAAATGTTGTCAAAACAATATTGTAAATTTTACAGATCCTCAAAGTTGATTTAGACATATTTTAAGTTTAAATCTGTTCATAAAACTGATTAATAATCTCTAAATAGAAGAGATAATTATCGTAATGGGTGTCTAAAGAGAAGCGTCTTTGGGAGAAAGAATTCTTGGTTAAGTGGTTTATAAAGTTGCACAGTGATTTAATAGGTTGGGGATTTTATTCTTTCAGATAACAAGCTTTTCAAACATCACGTAATACTTTTTTTATTACTGTTAAGCTGTGCCTCTGGTTATTGCAGTGCTCTCTTTAAAGCAGTAAGATACAAAACAGAGAAAAATACCTGAAGGAGGAAAAGTACATTAGTTTTTTCAATGTTATCGAGTGACCATATACACCAGAATCGGTTTCATAGATTTAAAATTATTGCAGTTTTCTACTAAATTGACTCGAGTATTGTTTTTTCATTAAATGCAATTCTTCTTTATATAGAATGTTGGAATTAATTTGCAGCAGCAATTTCTGCCTTCTTGATGTTTTCAACAAGTGTCTTCGTCAGTTCCCTTCCACAAAAATTAAGCCAGAAAAATTTCGTTCTATCATTTCAAATACACAGACGGTGCTTTGTTTAAAAGGGTACTATAATGCCATTGTAGTACCATTACAATGTACCATTAAAACATATCATTATAATGCCATTATAATACCATTATAATGTACCATTAAAACATATCATTATAATGCCATTATAATACCATTATAATGTACCATTAAAACATATCGTTATAATGCCATTATAATACCATTATTATGCAATTTTAATACAACTAAAATGCCATTTTAATGCCATTATTGTAACACAACCCTTCTTGGATTCTGATACTTGCAATTCTTGATACAATACTGAGAAATTGGAAGAGGTACAGTTATATTGCCTTAATTCATTTGTTTTCCATGGTACTGTNTGCCATTGTAGTACCATTACAATGTACCATTACACCATATCATTATAATGCCATTATAATACCATTATAATACCATTATAATGTACCATTAAAACATATCATTATAATGCCATTATAATACCATTATAATGTACCATTAAAACATATCATTATAATGCCATTATAATACCATTATAATGTACCATTAAAACATATCGTTATAATGCCATTATAATACCATTATTATGCAATTTTAATACAACTAAAATGCCATTTTAATGCCATTATTGTAACACAACCCTTCTTGGATTCTGATACTTGCAATTCTTGATACAATACTGAGAAATTGGAAGAGGTACAGTTATATTGCCTTAATTCATTTGTTTTCCATGGTACTGTTGTACAGCAGCCAAACACAGGAAGAAAAACAAAAATTACATTTATGGTCACAGCTCAAATGGTAACATATTGCGTATGATATTCTGGGAATTCCTTGTTTCTAGAATATTCTATCCAAAAGTTACAAACTCCAAAACAAATAAGTGAAAACAAATACCTCATTGATCTATAGGCATAAATGATAAAATGATTAGGTTAGATTTCACAGCACCGTAAGTTAATAAAAAGTATACTTGTGCACATCTTGGTGACAGTTCCTTTTCTTGTCTGGGAAGTAAAATTTTAGATTGCTTACATTTGATGGGACACTTAAATTATAAAATTTACTCATCAAAGCTCTAATCTATGGTTCAGACCTTAAAAAAATACCCAGATTATTAGTATCAAATTGCTGACTAATAACCCCCTCTTTCTCGAATAATGGGGATCAAAAGGGTAGGTAATTTCGGGGTACTTAACCGCTCTATACACTTAATAATTTGTATCCTGATTGAATAAACCTATTTTCATAGCTAATTTCAAATAAATCCAAAATCCAAACGGTACTTAAAATCCAAACGGCACTTGAAATCCAAACGGCGCTTAAAATCCAGGCGGCACCTCATTTCAAATAAGCACAAAGTCGGAAGGGCAGTTAAAATAAGAACAAGTAATCATTTAAAATAATAAAAAAATAAAAGGAGGAGAAAATATTTTAGTTGGAAGAAATAAGTGCAGGAGTACAACAACAGATAAAAACTTTATAACAAATGACATTAACTTTTTACAACAAAATAACAAGTAAAAGGAACCACAGAAAAAGTACCACGACCAGTAGTTGCATTGTAATTAATAGCGGGGAAATTGAATTAGCAATTTTTGAGATGAAATAACATAAAGAATTTTACCTGTAAAATATATTATCTTATAAGTAACAAATTACAGGATTCTGCTGAGCGACAACCCCTGAACTTTTTGGTTAACAAAGCCACAATCACCAACAACTGAGTTAAGAGCTCAGCAGTTAGAGGATGTGTTTTGATACCCAGCGGAGCAACTTTCAACGGATTCTGAGCTACTTCAAATTTTAAATACAAATTTCAATTTGCACATTGTAAGATTTTTGTTGTAGTAAGGAGTGTGGTTTAATTCAAGATTAATTGTTTAAAAGCTTGAATTATAGTATTTCTGCAATGTTTAACACTGAACTTTACTGCATGCAGAAATTGTGTCAGATGTTTTTCAAAACAATGTCGAGCCTGACTGATTGTTTGAAAAAAAAATGAGAGTATTGAAGAAATATTGAAAACACCAGATATTTTTTCAGCGAGCTGATCACACGATTTTCACAATTTGATTGTAAATAAAAGGTGTTATCAAAGTGCTTACTATCTTACTGTTACTACCATTCTATTTATTTTTTGTAGTGCTCAATATCTTTCAAATAATGTTAAGGAATTTCGTTTCAAAATAGTAAAAATATAGATCTTAAACGCAATGTATTGTTAATTTCTCAGCAGTAAGTCGTAGTTTAGAGAACTAGGAGCAACCCTATATATAATTTTATACGAAATATTATGCTTAAATTACTATTGAAAGAAATACTGAATGCAAAAATGCGAATTTGTAACATTAAATTAAATAAACAAACAAGATATTGAAAATTTTTACATATAATTTGAATTTCAACTGAAAATAGCCATTGTATCAAACAAATTTTTTCTTTATCCTTGCACCTGCCCATTTGTTTCCACTGCTCAAAGTCGATAATCACTCACACTGTTTCAAGAATAGTTTTGATGTAGTATTTTTACTTTTTACTACAGTCATCAATGGGTCTTTCTTAGCACAGAATTAGCTCTGTATGTACTCGAATATTTGTGTTTTGTTTGTGCTAATGTGTGTTTGCGTCCAATTTTAAATGGTTCTCGAGTTTTCAAAGTTGTCAATTGTTTATCATACATTGTGGCTATTTAGTCCTATAATTCCCGACCAGTGATAAAGGACATTGTTAGGACTTTTAAAATATACCTAGTATATCACCCACATTAAGCAATTTTCGAATTTAATTTTCCCCCCAAATACTGCTCTTCCTAACATCTTATGAATTAAGTAGGCGCAGGAGCACTTAACCCAGCCATTACTGCAATGCTAACATTATCCAATGGGACTTGCTTTTCTTTAATTTGCCATCACAAACTTAATTCTCATCTCATATTATACCTACATTGATGACAGTTGCTAATTATTCTTTCGAACTAAATTGGAAACAATGAATACTGCTACGTAATACCAGAGGAATGTTCCAACAGGTACTTTCATCATTTTATTGTCAGGTTGAAATAAAACAGTTTACACTTCAAATCAGTAATACTTTGTTTGCTTGAAAGTTATCATGAGTACATTTTTGTGCTGTAATATGCTAGCGTTTCTAAGTTTACCGAGAGTAATTTTTTTGAAAAAGGAATTGTTCATCTCTCTTTCAAACCGCAAAGATCTTGATGCAGTTTTTACCAACTTACACTATATCTAAGAATATTCTAATGCTTTGGTTAACCAAACAAATGTCACTTACTTTGAAAAATCTACAAGTAAAAAGATAAACTTGAATTTACCAACAACGAGTCATTGTCATATTCATATAAGAAGTATAAGCAAATGTCGTTTTTGGACTTGTGTCACAGCTGTAATAATAAGCTAGGCATCCGAAACTCTGCTATACCTTCTTTCAAAAGCCGATTGCTTCGGATAGGAGGAACTGATTAATTATTCAAGCATTAAGGTTGATGATAAAATTAACGAACGACAAAGATAGCAAAAAATCACTTACATAGGACTAAAAGAATTCTACTTACCAGTCATGCTCTCTTGAATCAATTATAAGGACTGTTTTATGCTTTTTCTCCGGATGATGACTAGTATTTGAAACTCCTAATTTAGACAAAAAAGATAATCCCCCTGGTGCCTTAAACGAGGGGCTACCATTTGAATGTTCCAAGTCTTTTTCGTCATCGTTAACGGATAAAGCTTTAGACAGAAGGCGAAACTTGTCCATCATACCAGCCATTGTTAAGATTCGTTACAATATGCTTTAAACGCTTACCGTACTGTCATTGTTCGTGAATATATATTGCTTGACTTTCACCATAAATTCAATTTCCAGCCTAATTATAGTTATCCACAAGCCTTATGCACTCAAAACTTGATTTCTATTTAATTACCTGCAGTCTGTGCCAACATCTTCCAGAGAGACTGGATTAAAAGAACTGATCTTAATTTAAGATAAACGTTTATTTTCTTTGCTTAGGGCAAGTAGCTCCAATCTTTTAGCTTTAGCAAGATCTCTTAAAGACAAAATTCTGGCACAATCCATCCAAACCTGTTATAACGAAACGTAAAGTTTCTATTAAAATCTCTCAGCCAACAAGGAGTACTGAAATTAAGGTTTGACACGATTTCAAATTAATGCTAATAAATGCTGTTTTGATTTATGCCCTTAAATCCATTTGTGTATAAGACTATTGCAAGCGTTCTACCTATTCTTCATAGTAGCAGCAATTCAAAAGTAAAACAGAGATAATAGTTATCGGCAACTCCTTCGTCTGTATCGGCTTCATTAAACACCAAACAACAGCAAATCAAACCCAAGATATTCCAAGCTATTGTCGAAAAAGTACTATCCCAAGAGCCATCATGTCTTAAACACTAGTGATTAGGGTTGTAAAAAATGGTTCTTGCCAAAGCTAAGTCCTCTCTCTGTAATTACTTTTGATTTACCGCAATCAATAACAAAAGTTTAATACGTTCGTCGAAACTCTAAAATAAATTGTGTTTAACTACAAGATTTTCTGATGATATATGTATACATGCATGCATAATAAAATAATCGACCAGCTGTCGTACCATATTACTGCGCAGATGCGAAAAGGTGTTGTCCAGCCAGTGATAAAAAATAACGTACAAGACGGTTTGATTTTCTGAGAATAAAGACCTGTTAAAGCTGCTTTGAGATTGGGTGACGCAGTGTTCAAGAAAATAAAGAGAATAATACCAATCATAACCAACCCAATTCAGTGAGAAGTTTTGTTTTAGTTGTTATCTGTAAAAAACCTTATAATTCTAAGCTTGAATCAGTTAAAAAGTTCTTTCTTCCTGAAAAGCTGACAGGTAGTATCTCTCAATTTTCGAAGTACTCTAGTTCTTGCTGAAATGATCTGGAAGCCAACTGTCAAATTTAAATCAACAAGGATTATTGCAGTGAAAAGGCAGTAAACAAAGTATGCAGAAGCTAAAAAAATAAAGGAAAAAAAGGAAGTTAAAGGCCACAAGATAAAGAATAATAGCTTGGACAGTAAAATGACAACAATTCATATTAACTTATATACTTGTTGATCTCAAGAGCCAAGCAACGCAACGTTTCGATCTGTTGAAGATTTATCAAGTAAACAAAACGAAAATTGGTAAGAATATTAATACTACTGTAATTGTATCTTAACATTACGTAGCATGAAAAAACCCAGTTTATTTCTAGAAAAAAAATCATGCGAAATCAGTGACAAATAATTACCTAGATAAATGAGATATATTACAGATATGACATACGTTAAGTACAAGAAGTAAAGAGTACAAGCTACTACTGGTATTTTAGTTGTATTTTATTGTAATGATGTGAAGTGATATCATATACTACTAACCAGGAAATAGACGTCTACACTAAGGTGTTGAACGTGTTCGAGCGAGCCTTTATGTAAAACGAGCTTTAAAAATAAAAGGTTTACCATCCCACTTACCCCTAATGCTAATGCACATTAAATGGAGAATTTATGTTATGAAATGTGAATTAATATTAGGTTTTGGGTCATCATGCTGGCAAATAAAACAAAACATCATTCCAATCTACAAATCACAACACTATGGCGAATTATCCACTCTACAGTGTTCTATCAGAATTTTTCGGTTGTGGAAGTGACGAATACATATGGCGGGAAATCTGCCCTGCCTTTTCCAGTCTTTATTTTCAAATTTATGATACTACCATAACTGTGAGCAGTGCAGAATCACAATTCGTGATGTGAAGCACAACAGAGAGAGAGAGAGAGAGAGAGAGAGAGAGNGCACATTAAATGGAGAATTTATGTTATGAAATGTGAATTAATATTAGGTTTTGGGTCATCATGCTGGCAAATAAAACAAAACATCATTCCAATCTACAAATCACAACACTATGGCGAATTATCCACTCTACAGTGTTCTATCAGAATTTTTCGGTTGTGGAAGTGACGAATACATATGGCGGGAAATCTGCCCTGCCTTTTCCAGTCTTTATTTTCAAATTTATGATACTACCATAACTGTGAGCAGTGCAGAATCACAATTCGTGATGTGAAGCACAACAGAGAGAGAGAGAGAGAGAGAGAGAGAGAGCGTGTGTGTGTGTGTGTGTGTGTGTGTGTGTTCTATCTATTTTTTTTTATTTTCCCCAAACGTTAGCCATTCTGAACAAATTTTGTTCCATAAACTTTTTGATATCTTCTGCCGTTTCCAAGAAAACTCAGTTTTAAGGCTCTGATTTTTCCGGCCTTTCTATCCTGTAGTAAGGGGTTCTCGCTCGAACAATTAAACAAAATATCTTGCAGGCCATTGCTTAGGATATTTTGCATTTCGCTGGTGTTCATATTTCAGTGGCATAAAAATATCACCAGGGGCTATTTTCTTTTTTCCATGTCCGTATTGTAGAAGAGACCGAAAAAGAAAATATAATCTTACTTTTCCTGGAAAAAGCTATGAGACGAAATCTAATACAACGTAACATACCTTTTTTAGTATTTGTCTATATCATTTTAATACACGTAATACATTTTATTTCATTAAAATATTATAATATTCAGGATTTAATTCACTGTTGTGCATCTTGAGTCTCTCATCAACATCTTTAATTGATGTCATGCAAAGGTCAACACCAGACGCCTTTTAATTCTGAACTTCAAGAACAAGAAGACAGATCAACCTGGGCTCTAACTTGTCATCTACTATGCAAAGAACAAGGGCTATCTAAAGCGTGGTGTAAATGTATTATCATTGCTACCATCATTATTTTTATCATGTAGTGCTGTAAACTCTATGGAGAAAAGTCATTTCTTACCATCTTTAACTGATAGGCATTTTCATTTTCTTCTTTCAAATTCCCCTGCAACTTCCAAATGTTATAGTTGAAACCTTCAGACTAAGTTTTTAGTATTGAAAGCTAATATTTTTCTAAAATTACCCATTAGCTGCGTTTTTGTAGCAATGTGAAGCAAGATATTCTTGTTCACAAGAGATTGGGTTCAGGAAATACGTAGTATTCTTCTCTGGAAACACATGTTAGTGACCTTCTTATCGTTTTTACCTGAAAGCTAAATTGTTGATTTATAGGATTCCAATGTAAGCACTAACGTTACATAAAAGTTGAGCAGGTGGTTTCTAAAGTTTCTTAAAATTCTGTTGCCAAATAAGCTGTTTAAACTATAAAATTTTTCTCTGTATATCTAAAATAGGAAATAGGGCATCAGCGGTTGTTGCTATTAATAATATTATTATTTCTCAATCTTGAAATTTCTTTTTACTCTTTTGCATCTACTGAAGATAACAGAAAAAGAAAATACAAATCAAGTGGTAGCTTATCAAGGAGAAAAATTTAGAGAGGATTGGGGACAACCTGTTGTTTTGTGACTGTCTATAGCTATTACAGACCATAAACAAATTATCCTTGTCAATAAAGTGGAAACGATAAGAGCTCCATATGATTCATTTCTCAGGCTTCCTGGATTAAATTACACTCGGCACTACCATATAATAAAAACTGTCTGATTTAGAAATTTTAATTGCAGTCATGGTATTGTAAAGTATGTAGCACCATGCTTGAATCAAGTAACAGTTAACAATTTTGTAAATTGCCTGGATCTGCTACTTCACATGATTTTTGTTTGTTGCTATAAAGCACATACTATTTCATTCTATCAGTCAATCTTAAGAACCTATGGCAATAGTACCTGGCATCATCATGTGACTGAAATGTATAGGGAATCAAACTTATTTGTGCTAGACAAGGAGTCTATTGTAGATAAAGGAATAATTTTTCTTTACTCGAGGACTACTATGACTGGAATAGCATCAATACATTCAATGATTCTGTGATACTCTTGTGGTTTTCACTGGCTAAAATTGCTTGAAATGTTTGGTCTAAAATATACCTTTGATAGTTTTTTTGCTTTGCAACCAAATGATTTTATCCTAGTTATCTGCAATATTTTGTAGCTAAATAAACTAAATTCGACATATATATTTAAAAGTAAATATGGATTAGTATTTATAGAGCAAATTACATTGTAATTGATATTTAGTCACCAGTCCCTGACAAAAATGGAAGCAAGACAACTTTACAGTGAATCACAAACTGGTTCACGTAAATGATCAGTACAACTTAAGACAAGTAAGAAGATTTACCCTTGTATCTTGAAGATATTCAGTAGAAAAATATGTAAATACAGGATTTAAGAGACGAAATGAAGCATAGGAAAAATGAAATATCTCACCAATTTGTCTTTGAGAATGAAATATCAACAAAGCCCAATAAGATTTTGAAGAAAAGTAAATATGAAATTACACTGCGCGATACAGGGTTTTTATTAGTACCCATGGCCATGAAAGCTAAAGGGATTGGTTCATACCCTGTTCTGTGGAAACTGTATTCTATACCTTTCTTTGTTGGTTCAAATCCTTTTTTTCAATTATTCTTCCACTAGGATTATTGACCGAACGAATATTATAAGATAAGCAAAAGATCCCATTGGACGCAGAGCTTACAGAAGGCTTTGGTCCAAGGTCGTCAAAATGTCATCGTCAGCGATCTCTACTGCTCCCTGATATTCGTGGGTAATGATGTTTGAAGTTTTGTAACTTGGCTTTTTCTATACGAGTGGGTTGTTAACCCAAACAAACTCCAACCTGGAGGACCAGGGACCACATTACGTCTGGCTTCTCTCCTTTAACCTCTCTTGCATGGGTGGCCCTACCAGGAACACAAGGCTCCAGCCACCATAGCTCTCAGGATCAACAAAGCACGCAAGCCACCGAATCGCGACAAGATAATGACTCTTGGGAGGGGGATAGAAAGGGCAGAAAGGACTTAAAATTCATCGTTACCTAGATAAAATATGCCATGTGTTATTGATTGTCTTTCTTGAAAACAAGTAAATAACAAAAAGGGCATCTTCCTGCAAAGGTATAAATTAAACACAAATGAAGCATTCTGCATATACCAAAACAACATTTTTCAATAGTTCACAGTGCAAAATTATATACCTTTTGGACAAACACCTGAGCACATCTGAAAAATTATATACCTTTTCGACAAACACCTGAGCACATCTGACTGCTACAAGAGTATGTGCACACAACAACTGAAGATATGTAACTATCCTGAAAGGTTAAATCGTCAATTACTAAGCAGCAGCAGTAGACCAATTCTAGTAACATGATCAAAGTTATTGTAAACAAGGTTTTATTGACTGAATGCAATGAGAAAGTTGTTTTTCAATTACCAACAAAACATTTTCGTAGGATATACGTAATCGATGTTCCCCAGCTGATTACATCCAATAATCAAGGGTTCCTCGTGTTTGTCCTATTCCGTCTAATGCTTTCTTTCTGACCGTTCTTAATAAAGTGGAGTTTTGTGCAAAGTAGACCTCTACCCCTATTTAGATCTTTTTAATAAATTTCTTGACATTGTGTACCAAGAGCTCCTATGAAAATAGGCACCAGTGATACTTTTCTAAGACTCCATGGCCTTTGAATTTCCCTTTTAACGTCTTGATATTTTTTCATTTTTTCTTCTCTTTTTCATCTATGCTCGTGTCTCCAGGAATTGTAATATCGATAATTTTTGGAGAATTTTCAAGCTTATTAAAAATGACAATATCCAGCTTCCTTGCTCCGATGATGTGATCACATTGAATGTTCATGTCCCAAAGATTAGCATTTTCTTTTTCGGTTGTGTTCTTACCATCTTTCAAAACATTTAAGCATGAATTGTTTTAAGGTTTCCAATGAACCTTATTACCTCTTGTCCTTCTCTTGCAGCCGTTCCGTTTTTCAGGTAATCTTACCTCTTCATCCAAGAAGTCATACAGAGAATCAGAGATAATACTTGTAAAGAGCTTCCACATTAATGGTAAACAAGAAATTGGTCAGAAATTGTCAGAGGCGTTACCTTTGCTTATAACTTTCTGGCACAAAACAGTTATTCCATAAGTTAACCACTCAGGTTGTTGTTAATTTTCTCTTAAAATCTCATTCAGTTAATGGGTAATTCTTTCACAGAGACTTTTCAACTTCATACAGAAACGCCAAGCACTGTCTCTTCCAGGTGCTTGCTAATTTGGAACTTTTCTACTTTCCTTTAATACATTTTCCTCAGTAATGATAAAACATTCCGGTTTACGATAATTACTTTCTTCTTTAAGTGTTTTGAGTCACTCTGCATTATTGTTAAGTTCTTTACTCTTTATTCCATTCCAAACAGCTCTACTTTCTTTCGCATCTGGTAATTCCTTTCCCCCATTATTCACCCGTTGTTTTCAAAATTCTGAGAACGCATTACACTCACAAGAGTACTGGTGAATTGAAGGTTGCAAAACCACCAGTGTTTTCATCGAGACATCATCTCTAGGAGGGCTATCCACCAAGACTAAAGAGCCGCTTCCACCCATGAGACAGGTTATCTCCCGCCAGACGCCAGTACGTTATTTCATGGTCTCAGGAAAAGTTGGCAGATGCCTTACTAAGTGTGACGTTGAGGTAGTTGTGCCAAAGGGTAACCTCATTCGCCTGTGTCTAACTTCACAAATAATGGACTTTGACGTCATATCCAGGACAAATTATGACGATGATGATGATGATGATAATTATTATTATGAAAAAACATGCTTCACAACGTTTGTGTTCTTCAGTCCTTTGAAAATGCCAGGGTCAAGCTATGATCTTGAGGAGAAGTCATGGATCGAGTTCTTCTAAGTAAATTTGCAGTTCCAAGAAGCACCGTTTTCTGCAGTTCTTCGATTCCAATATTACCAAGTATTTGCTCAACACACCTACTTGTTCCTTTTTTAATAAGCCTAAGAGCTCCTATTACAACTGGAATGAGAGTCGTTTTAGTGTCCCACATTTTGCTGAATTTTATTTCGAGATTTTTGTATTTTACAGTCTTCTCGATCTCTTTTGTCGCAACATTTCTTTCTCATGGTACAGCCATATTAATTAAAGTACTTAAACTCTTTAATGTAGCTTTGATTACATTATCTAGCCTATTTCTTTGATTTCTTTGCTTGTGGTAAGAAGCATATCCCACAATACTGTAACATTATTTTCTCCAGCAAATTTGGTTGGTTTATGTTCATACCATTTGTCACTGACTTGAATCTGGCAGTATTTACAAATATTCTACTGAATATGAGTGCCTTTTCATGTCTTTCCAGCTATTCCATTTTTGCTTAGAACAGCCGAATATAATGTGCTTAACACTTTCGTCAAATTCACGGCATAATCTACGTTTTGGGTCAGTTGCATTTTTGATAATTTTATGCTGATAGTATCGTGTTGCTAAATTTCGATCTTGTGCAGCTATTACCAAACCTTCTGTCCCCGCTTTTAATCCTAAGCTTAACAACGGTTTATTTGTCAATTATTCGTCAACATCTCCTCTGTCAATTCTCTCTGGGTACTGACCATGTAGCGGTTTCTCTTTCCATCTCTCTTTCATGTTGATCATAATCTTTTTCTTTACTGGTTTCACTTTCATTCCAATTGTCATGGCTTTTTCATTTTCACTACTCTCCATTTGTAATCTCATTTCCCTTTAAAACTTATTAGCCTCTTTTTGGATCGAATAAAACTTCTTGTCGCTTTCTTGTTTGCATACGTGTTTTAAAAGCTTATTTTGGTTTCTCTCAGGTTTATTTCTAAACCTATAGTGCTTGTTTTATAAATACATTCTAACTGAATCAGCCCTCTTCCTCCTTCCTTTCTTGCCAGATATATCCTTTCTGGATCTGCTTTAGGGTAATTCATTCTGTGCATTGCCATTATCTTCCTTGTCTTGGCATCCATCTTTCTGATTTCTTTCATCTGCCAGGTAATTACTTTGAAACTATATGTTGCCACTGGGAATGCCAAAGTGTTAATGGCAGTGATTTTATTGGATGAATTCAACTTTTCAGGATCATCTTAATTTTTCGACAACATTCTTTTCTGACCCTTTCTATCATTGTTGCATGTTTGATACCATTACCTTCCTCTATGCCTAATTATTTATTTGTGCCTTCTTAATCAAGTCCAATCCAATTTCCATTTAAATAATGTCACTAAATGTCTTTACTGTGTTCAAAGGTCCTTCTACTTGATTATCATTCTTAGAATAGAGTTTCAGGTCATCCATGTAGAATAGGCGATTTAATCGTCCCTGATTAATTTTGTATCTCAGTTCTGTGTTATTTAGTAGATTGCTGAGAAGTGTAAGAGATAGGCAGGAGAGGAGAAAAAATAATGAGTCTCTTTGAAATATTCAATTTTTATTTCTAATAGGATTTGTTGTTATGCAACCAGAGGAAAAATTATATATCATTGTTGTTTGCCATGAACTCATGCTATGTTTCATAAATGTGATTAGATTTGGTGAAACTTTGTAGATTTGTATTGCTTTAATAATCCAACTATGAGGAACACTGTCAAAGGCTTTTCTGTAGTCTATCGAGGCAGTACTAAAGTTCTTTCCTTTAGTTTTACAATCTTCAAGAATCATTCTGTTGATAAGAAGTTGGTCTTTACAACCATATGAACCTCTCCTACATACTTTCTGTTCATCTGTTAGTAAATTGTTTTCTTCTAAGCGGTTGTAAGTTCTGTCTCCTATAATCGATGTTAATATTTTGTATATGGTTCGTAAGTATGTCTTTGGTTAATAGGTTTTTGCATTATTTGTTTCTTGTGTTTTAGTCTATAAATATGTTATACCTTGTGTTAACCATGTCGGGATTTTTCGGGCTCTCACTATTTCATTATAACACCTTGCTAGATCTTCGTGTAGGGATTCGCAATTCTACAAGCAAAAAAGGTATTTTGTCTACGCCATGAAATTTCCAGTTACCTGACTTTTGAAGTACTGCTGTAACTTCATCCCTACTTTTGTCTTTCGATTCTTGTTCTGGTGAATTTTCATGCACTTCGTCGTGCGTTCTTATTCATTCAGCCACCTCATTATAATGTTTATCATCCTCTAAGATTGTTTTCCAAAACGTTTTAATCTCGTTTAAAGGTGGTGGCTTATTAATTTCCATTTGTTTTTAATTCTCTGTAAAATACTTTGGGGTTAGATTTGACCATTCTATTTTGTCGAAACTGTTTATTCCTTTTCTCAAATCTTCTTATTTTTTGAGCCTTTGCCTGTATGTTCTGCTTTAACTTTTCTTTCCCACCATCTCTTTGTTAATAGTGTATCTTGTCATGATTTTTCTACTTTTCTCTCACTGATTCCATTATCTTTCGTTAAATCTCTGAGAATCGATAAATTGCCTCTCATTCGAATAATTTCCTTTTCGAATCATCTTTCTTTCCAAGCACGTTGTTTCGTCTGATTTTCTTTGTTTTTTTAAATCTGACATCTTTGTTTTCAGTTATAACTGTAGCAGTTGCGCACATCAATTTATTTATTTCTGTTACATTTAATGACGTTTTTTATTACCAACAGAGCTTTATTTGATGTCTTTATCAATTCTTTAGCCTTGCGGTCTTTGTTGATGTTTGGTTGCATAACTCTATTTCTCTTTTCTACGAATTTTATGTCCTCCCATTTATCTAATATTTGTTGTTTCATTACTATTGTTTTTCTCCCTTTTTCGTTTTGTTTCGACTGAGGCAAGTGCGTAACGTTTCCTTCATTATGTGTCATCTTATCACTTTCTCTTGCTATATAATCTGTACTTGCACTGATTTCGTTTTCTATCATGTCTTTTTTTTTCTGGTTTCTCCTAAAGTCTGTTTTCATTCTTTCTAGTTCAGTTTCCTTTAATCCTTTAATCCTTTTTTCAAAATGCCTTGCTCTACATTTGCTACCTTGTTTGCATCCATGTTAGTTCTGTTGTCAAAATTCATCCTTCTCCATATCCGGTAGGTAAGGGTTGTACTAGTCTCATTAAATGGTTCTTCAAGTGCCTAGTAATAAGCTTTCATGAGTTGTTTGTATTCCTCCCGTGTCCACTTCTGTCTTTTTTTTCTGTGTTAATTGACTCATAACTTTGCAATCTAGAGGACCTATTTGAGAATTATTCTCATTACGAAGAGCCTCTAGAGTCTGGGGTTTGAGGAATTTGTCCCAGTAGTACATGTTGTGATCCCAGCCTGGTCCATCAATGAGGAACGCCCTCCTTGTTTAACAGCGAGACGTACGATGCGGGATGATTTTTTTTATTGTTTTTCATAAGCATAGTTTATTTGGTTATCCAGGTAACCTCATTCGTCCACGTTGAAACTCGACAACCGGATGCTTTAGTCTCATACTCAGGACATTTATTATTATTATTATTATTATTATTATTGTACTTACTTGTACTTGTACTTACTTGTACTTGTACTTACTTGTACTTGTACTTGCTCTGGCATTTTGGGGACGGTCGCTGATCGGTCTGTCGTACTTAACTCTCATCAGTAGTGTTGCGGTGAGACCAGCACGGTGGCATATGTCCTTTAGCCACGTCGAGTGTGGCCGTTTTAGTGGTCACTTGCCATTCACTCGCCCTTCTAGAAGCTAAAAAGTAAGCTCTTTCTTTCGTGGTGTGTGACTGAGGAACCTCAGTCGTCTATGGAGTAGATCTATAGAACAGCAATAGAGTGAAATGTTATACNATTATTATTATTATTATTATTATTATTGTACTTACTTGTACTTGTACTTACTTGTACTTACTTGTACTTACTTGTACTTGTACTTACTTGTACTTGTACTTACTTGTACTTGTACTTACTTGTACTTGTACTTGCTCTGGCATTTTGGGGACGGTCGCTGATCGGTCTGTCGTACTTAACTCTCATCAGTAGTGTTGCGGTGAGACCAGCACGGTGGCATATGTCCTTTAGCCACGTCGAGTGTGGCCGTTTTAGTGGTCACTTGCCATTCACTCGCCCTTCTAGAAGCTAAAAAGTAAGCTCTTTCTTTCGTGGTGTGTGACTGAGGAACCTCAGTCGTCTATGGAGTAGATCTATAGAACAGCAATAGAGTGAAATGTTATACTCGTACCCTTGCCTACGATCAGTTTGAGGTTCAGAACCTGGTGTCGCTGTCTCTTCGAAGATGTGCCCGTGTTTTGCTCACTTCTGCCTCACAGAAGGAGTAAAAACAGGCAAGAAAAAGCAAATATTATTTACAAAGAGAAATGCTTTTTATAAAATCAGTGCCAAACTATACTATTGTGGTTTTCGTCTTGCTAGTTTGTAAACATTTTGGAAAAATCATTTACACCTGTGGCTCCAAACTACCTGAAAACACTATTTGAGGTGTCTTGTACTTATGGTGCTATATGTCAATGAGTCGTATACATCTCAACAGGAAAAGAGGTTCAGTCAAAGTGGTCTGAAAACAGAAAAGATTGCTCATATTTTTGTATACATTATGTTTTAATCAAATTCCAGCTCATTTAAGTCAAAAATGTTTTTGCTAGCAATTTTGTTTATTAAGACGGCAGAACGAACGAAAATAAACAGTATTTTTCCACTCTGATGCTTTACATTTCAAAATGTAAGCTCTGTGGATGTAATTATCTATTTTCTTCAAATTATAGCCAGTAATAGATGCCTTATTTTTTAAAAGGAGTATAAGGTGGGAACAAATTATTTTTACTTTCTAAATCATTTTTATTGTGGATATTCTCAATATTTCTATACCATCATTACCATTATTGTCTTACTTCCCTTAAGGTAAAAAACAATAATATAATTTTATGAGGTGTCAATATTTACTTTTTATCATTTTTGAAGCCTTGTGGATGTTCAGGTTGTTTTCCAAGGTAGTAATGTAATTTTTAATAATTAAACGGAGGTAAAAATGCTCCCCAACGTTTCACAGTAAAATGTACACTTAGAATAATATGAGAGTGTTTATAACCTGGGATAAAACCTTAAACTATCACTATTCCAAATTCAAGAGTATTTGCTTCTTTTTATGAGAGGTGTGGAGGGAATTAAGTGACAAATGGAAAGCGGAAAGCACGGCTGAGGAGGATTAAAGACAATTTATTTGAAGTTATGAAAACTTTAGGAAAACAATTTCCTAGCAATTGTTATTTATGTTAATTAGTTGGACTAACAGCTGATATTGGTCTAGAATTTTAGGTAAAAATTAATCTTTGTCTAGCGCAACAGACTTTTTGCTAAATAGCTGTGTATAATAAGTTGACCGTGCCTACATACGGAGCAGCTGGTCAGGAAAAAATAAGTAATGTAAGCTAAATACTTTTTTAACCACCGTACGCGTATATCAGATTGACGAAACTGACATTGCTTTTGCAACATTGATTTCTGTTTGTGATGGATTAAGGAAGGGGGGCAGAAAAACTACCCGTGCCATGAACTATCTTAGAAAGAACCTATTTTCACAGCACGCGTATATCATGTTGACCAAAGTGACATTGCTTTTGCAACATTGATTTCTGTTTGTGATGGATAAGGAAGGGGGGCAGAAAAACTACCCGTGCCATGAACTATCTTAGAAAGAACCTATTTTCACAGCACGCGTATATCATGTTGACCAAAGTGACATTGGTTTTGCAACATTGATATCTGTTTGTGATGGATTAAGGAAGGGGGGCAGAAAAACTACCCGTGCCATGAGCTTTCTTAGAAAGAACCTATTTTCACAGCACGCGTATATCATGTTGACCAAAGTGACATTGCTTTTGCAACATTGATTTCTGTTTGTGATGGATTAAGGAAGGGGGGCAGAAAAACTACCCGTGCCATGAACTATCTTAGAAAGAACCTATTTTCACAGTACGCGTATATCAGGTTGATCAAAGTGACATTGCTTTTGCAACATTGATTTCTGTTTGTGATGGATTAAGGAAGGGGGAAGAAAAATTACCCGTGCCATGAACTTTCTTAGAAAGAACCTATTTTCACAGTACGCGTATATCAGGTTTGCCAAAGTGACATTGCTTTTGCAACATTGATTTCTGTTTGTGATGGATTAAGGAAGGGGGGCAGAAAAACTACCCGTGCCATGAACTATCTTAGAAAGAACCTATTTTCACAGCACGCGTATATCATGTTGACCAAAGTGACATTGCTTTTGCAACATTGATTTCTGTTTGTGATGGATTAAGGAAGGGGGGCAGAAAAACTACCCGTGCCATGAACTTTCTTAGAAAGAACCTATTTTCACAGCACGCGTATATTATGTTGACCAAAGTGACATTGCTTTTGCAACATTGATTTCTGTTTGTGATGGATTCAGGAAGGGGATCAGAAAAAACCTCGTGCCATGAAGTTTCTTAGAAAAAAACTAATTTTGCTATCTGCAAAACTTTTTCTAGTTTTTTTTATGTCTACTAACCTTAAGGATGTTTCAAATACATAATGGTCAGCTGACGTGTTGTTAATTGTTGAGGTATTTTTCAAATATTGTTCACGCCTGTTACTGTAAAAAGACAAAAAATTTAATAAAATCTTCGATAAACCTTATTTTAATCTGTTTATATTTAGAATCAACAAAGAAAAGCAATTTTGGGGGTATGTTTTTCTAATACCTGTTGAAGACAGTGGTTTATCTTAATATGGGTTATATTTCTGGCTAAATATTATTGAAATAAACAATAATAATAAAAGATATGTCTAAAAAAATAGGCAACAGCTTTCAAATTTTCACTAATAATCCATGATTTTAAAGAACATGCAACTTTTTACTCAAATATTGCTTTTCTGATAATTATTATTGCCATTTTTGAATACTAGTTTTATTGCGTTCTTCAATTTTTTGGTTAGTTGGTTTCTAGTTTGTTACTTTCTGTTGTTTATTTTCAAAAACGTTTTTGCTGTTGATGTTGTTGTCGTCATTTAGGTTCGTGGGTTTACACTTTTATAGTTTTGTTTTCACAGCCTCGTATTAAGCATATTTGAATATGTAATTTATTTTCTCATCTTATTTTCCATCCAATGTAATCTGATTGATGAAGTAACAATCAAGTAAATAAGTAAGAGCCAACGACACATTTTGTGAGTACTTTCGCCTTTATGGCATCATCAGACAATCATTCTACAAATATAAAATATAACAAAGGTCATATACTATCTAAACTAACTACATAACAAAACGAACAATACAGATAACATTAAAAAGTGATCAGTGGACACTGACTACAACTTAATTGTCAGTGTCCTGCTTCTGTATTCGTCTTTGGTGTTAATTGGAGGGTTCAGTTCCCTGATCAACAAAGCTTCTAGAGTCATCAAATGGTATTCCCCTCTAGATGTGGATGCTAAGTATTCTACATTATCCTCACTCAAGGTGGTACCACACTGTTCCAAATGTTTT